>JAQPPZ010008247.1:0-131087 GCA_028583015.1 Wollemia nobilis
TCAACACCAAAGGTGAAGGAGAGAGTGTCCACACTTTCATCAAAGTATGTTCTAGAGGCTACACGAGAGGCATCACCAACAGAGTGGAAGTCCACATTCAACTTGGGACCACTCACCAGAGGAACGGAAGGATCTACAAAAGACTTCAAAAATTTATTAGGATCAAGGTCGTGCTCCAAAGCGGCCTGTTCAAAAACCAAAAAATCCAGGCCTTGGTGGATAGGAGCTTGACCACGACCAACTTGAACATTAAGGAAGTATTTTTGCATATAATGAAAGAGAAATAAAGGAATTTTCATACAAGCATTACATCTAAGGTGGTTTAAAAAAATGGCATGAAAACTCCTTATGATTTCACAGGAAGGGTCAAGGGTGAATTAATCCATAATAACCCTAAAAAATCTTTTCCAAGGAGGAGGTAGAGCCGCAACATTGAAGCCATTTTGAATACATGGAAAATATTCCTCCTTGTCCAGAAAAAGAGTGATTTCTTGGAGTAAGGAATACCTCTCATGGTTGTGATAGACACCATATAGAGCCAGGCCAGTGGTCCTTCTAATAAGATCCGTCGTAACTTGAAAGGACCAGGATCCAACACTAACCCAACCATCATTCCAAGCTAAAACCATCCAATTTGTAAGCAACATATTATACCCATGGAATTTTTGGATGCAATCCAGAGGACCTCCTTTTGCTAAGATAGACTTGACCTCTTCGTCAAAGGAGATAGACGAAGGCTCCAGATGAGGTTTACACAATTTAGGCTTAGCAGGATATATCTTAGCTTTCCCCATACTCTCACTAAACCAGCTAAGAACATACTCAGACCATACAAAAAAATCCCAAGCAAGACACTTCCAAAGACCAGAGAGCACCAACAATGAGCAATATTAAGCATTATAGCACCCAAATACATGAACCTGGTCATAGAAGTCAACCACCAAGCGAAGGAAAAGGGCATAGAAGGCCCACCCAAGGAACAACGAGACACACCGGGAAGGGACTTCATAGCCAAAATCCACTCCTTCACAAAAAACATAAAGACCCTCAACCCACGCAAGAAAAAAAAAGACTCACGAGGGCCACCAACGGAAATTGATCGATGACAATGTCAAACACCTTCTCACAAAACCACGAAAAACCAACAGGACAAGCCCGAGAAAGAACAGAGAAGGGAACATAAGACTTACAGACTAGCCCAAAAAACCTAGGAGAGATATAATCCCAATGGGAACTAGTCCAAGAGAAACTATTCGATTGCCATCCCAAAACAAGAAAAGGGCTCCACCAAAAAATGGGCGTAAGCCACCTACGAGAGGCGAAGAAAGCAAGGCAAACAAGCCCAACTATCCACAAAAGGTAAAAAGGAAGGATAGGTGTAAGATGCTCTCCAAAAGGACCGAACAGCAAGGAGCTTCCCAAATGCCACCTCAAATCATACTTGAAAATAGCACCATCGTCCTCCACATGGAAAGTACCAACAATCGACACAAACCATGAAAATCCCTTTCCAAAGAAGGACTGACAAGCGCAAATCCTTAAGCCCAGGTACACAAAATTTTCATTCATCAAATTCTAAATTCCAATAATATGAAAAGACCTGTACAAAGATCTCAAAATTTGAATTTCAACAACCAACATAGGATAGGCATCCTGATAGAACATTATTTTTTGGAAACTCTGACTGGTGAGGAAAGGACAGAGAGACCCCAAAGAACTAAAAATTTCCTTCGTCAACACGTCACCCATTAACTACAACCACCAAAAAAATGGAGGGAAATATATTAAAGACCTGGATATTGAATTAAAACACCACTATAAGGGACCGGTCGACGATCTACAATGCACTTGCCACCTCACTGCATTAATGGGAGTAATGAACAGATCGCCTAAAACGAACCACCAAATCTCAAAGGAAATAGACTGGCACATCTTTCAAACTTTATCACAAAGGTATCCCCCTTTAGAGCAGAATTAACAAAAGCCACCATAATCCAACTCCCAAAGAACTGATTCAAAATTTGAATTTGAATTTAAAAAATTGCCAAGAAAATACGGTTATTCTAGATAGACATAATATTACCGATGTACTCACCAGAATCTGCTTGGCATTGAATCTCATCAAAATACTACTTCACCACCATTGGCCCTTTAATAAATAATAGCCGAAACAACAACAAGAGCCTTTAAAACACCCAAAATGAATTACGGATTCTCATCATTAACAAGGTTGATCAAATCCATAGGAAATTCAGAACGTCGCACCTTAAAGTCCTGACTCCAACGACTAAGTTGGAAAGATAATTAGTCACCACATTTCCTTCCCTATACATGTGACTGATAGAGGAATCCTCAAAAGAAGACAAGTGGGCTCTAGATTCATCAATAATATTGGAGAACCGCCAACCCAGTCTGCAAACTCCTTTAAGCATATTCACAATATTTAGCGAATCACCCTCAATGATGGCCCTGCAAACTCCCAAATATTTTAACAACTGGATTCCAATAAAAGTAGCCCAACATTCAAAAAAATGAGAATACTGCTCGCCTAATTCTTCGACGAAATCTAGAACAACATCATCAAAATGATCCCTTATGATGCCACCCCTGTCTGCCTTTCTTGAGTTTTCCTTCAACACCCCGTCAAGTTAAGTTTTAGCCACCTCAGAGGAGGTGGGATCCATTGCACAGAATTGCGAATATTGGACACGAGGGTGGTCTCAGATCAGGACAAAAATCCAAAGCACGTTCCACAATGAAATCTGGATGATCCCTGGGAATAGAAGGAAGTGACTCCTTCAAGGTAGAGGACACATTTTCACCTACTTTCCAGAGGATTTTATGACACATATGGGCTAGGTCACCCTCTTTGTTTTTGAAAACCCATGCATTGCATTCATTCCACACTCCTCATATAATATGGGGCAATAAGAAATTCCAAAAATATTTCATGCATGGCGAACGGAATAGGATGACCATTGATTGACCAGATCAAGAATGGAATTTGGTAAAATCTAAGCTAAACCAATTTGTTGAATATGAAGATAAAAAATATTCTGAAAAACCTTGCAACTGAGAAACAAATGTGACGTAGACTCTCAGTCCTACTTGCAAAGAAAACATCGATTGAGCATATTGAACCCATGCTTGTGTAGATTATCAATTGTTAGAATCTTATTCTGCACAGCAAGCCAAAAAAATATATTGATTTTAGGAGTAAGGTTCTTCATCCAGATTTTAGCCCAAGGCCAAACACCATTTTTGCGAGGACAAAGGATAGAATAAGCGGATTTTTTAAAACAAAGTATTGTTATTTAAGTAAAGATATATTTTATAGCCTTCTAAATATTTTCCATGAATGCAATAATAAGTGGGATATAATAAGGATCATATGATAAAAATATGTAATACCTTTAAAATAATAGATGTTTAAGATCAATATAAAAATGGGTGACATGGATTAATATTTTTTAAATGTAAACGTAATTTTTTTACCTCAACTATTAAAATAATTTATTCTAAAAAATTATTATAAAACTAGTCTTATATTTAGGCTTTTATGTTCAATATTTAAAAAATGCAATGATAAATTTTATTTGTAATTATTTTATTTATTAATATTATAAAAAAACTATATAATTTTACTCAAACAATCCCTTGGAATACATGTTAAGGTTCTCTCATGAGAGGATAGAAACATGATTCCTGCAAACCACTCCAATTCTAGCTCTACCCAGATTGCCTTTTGCAAATCCATCAGTATTAATTTTAATCCATGCTTTTAGGGGTGTTTTCTAACTAGCTTTGTCCTACCCATCCTACACTTTAGATTATTTTTTCATTTGTTTCTATATCAGCCTAAGTTTCCTGTTTAGCAATACTACATTAGTTTACATGACTTTTCTCCAAATAACCTACCAAACACCATCTAAGGATGAAAAGGTTTCTCTAAAAAAATTACCATTTCTCTACAACCACACATACCAAAAAATAAAGTTTAATCCAATATTCCATCCTATACAAAGAGCTTTAGATTTAAATTTTCCCCTCTTCTATCTTTCATAAATATTAATCTAGTTCAAATCACAATTGGCTTAGATTTTTAAGCTAAAAAACATCACTCCTAGATCTGGCATGTGAATGAATACTAAAATAACGAGTGGTCAGATGTTTCTTCACTTCTATAGAATAAAATATATTTGGATATCCAATGATTTACCCCTATATATTAGATTATCAAAAGTAATAATTTCATTATGCATGAATTACAATGTAAAGAAGTTTACTTTTGGCCAACCCTTAGTTTTCCAAATATTTCTCCACTCCTCAACCTCATATGCATGAGTAGGATGTTCTAGAAGGATATTTTTATATCCATAATTCACTATGTAAACTCCAAGGATACCATAGCCCCAAGCTAATTCATCCTCCTCATCTCTACCTATGAGAAATATTTCTACCAATATTTTAGTCATGATGGATATCAATTATGAAGATTGGAATTGGCCACTCGCATACCTTCATAAACAACTTAAATCTATAAACCTCCAACTAATTGGTGTTGAAATAAATTTTAATCTTTATCCAACCCATGCTTTCCATGGTTGTTTTTACTGGTTGTAAATATGAGAATTCAACAATGATAGGTGGGTATTGATCCCATAAATCTATCTAAAATTGTGCCTTCTCCCCTCTTCTCACTTTCCAAAATAATCCATCTTTCAATTTATCATATCCTAAATTTAGAGCTTGATACACTAGAGACCAATTACCATCCAAAGGGAAATGACTCACCTTATTTGGGTTCACCTATCCCAAATATTTAATAGTTAATAATCTACCAAATAAGGAAGTTGGATCGAATATTCACCTCTAGTAATGCTTTCCACCTAAATATTTATTATATAGCTATGATCTCCTCAGTACCAAACCTCCTTTTGTCTTGCATTGGATTACTTTATCCAAATCTACTATGTCCCATTTCATTTTTTTTTACTCCTTCCCATAAAAATTTTCTAGCCATCTTGTCCAACTCTTTCCATATGGTATGCGAGGTAACAAGGATAGAAAATTTTAAAATTGGCATGGCCTAAATGATTAATTATAGAAAAGTTAATCTACCCCCAAAGGTTAACCATTTGTGAGAGCAACAGTTAATTATTTATTTGATATGGTCTAAATTTTGCATATGATATTGCATAAGATGATAGGTCTGTAATCTAAAATGTGCACCCCCTCCTCCCCTTTCAAAATTAAGGTAATGAATTTCTAATTTAATGCTTTAACAATTATTTTACTACCATTGAATTCCTCTATAATAGCTATTACATCCTCTTTCCAGCTATCCTAGAAGGTGTAAAAAAACATAATTGGGAAGTCATCTCGACCTAACATTTTTACCATACTCATTTCAAAGACTACCTTCTTTAACTCCTCTCTATAAATGGGTTGAAGAAAAACCTAATTTTGTTCTTCAGAGATGATATATGCTATTATAGAAAGAACATCTTCCTAAGCCATTTCATCTTATAACATACCTTAAACAATTTAGAAAAATAATCCATTGAACGGAGATGCATACTTGGGATCATATCAAAGGAGATCTTATTCTAATACTAAATATATTCTATATTTATCATTTGTCTCATAGCACAAATATATCGATGGAAAATTTTAGTGTTTTTATCACCTTCTAAAACCAACTAGTTCTTGCTCTTTGTTTGCAATAGATCTCCAATTGATTTTCAATATCCTCAATGACTTTACACAATTCATCATTCTCTTATTTGAGTTGATTTGTAATTGTGCCTTCCCTTAAGATTTTTTGCACCTCATCCCATCTTACCACAAAAGGAGTTCTTTGGGCCTAGAATTGCAACTTGTTAGCTTACCTCCATTGATTCAATTTATTCTTGACATAATTAATTTTCTCGTGGAATCTAAACATTATTGTCCCATATGTCAATCATCCCTCTTGCTACCACTTTGGTATTTTCTTCTGAAGTATCTTCTTTCGTAAACAATTTTTTTTAAATCTAAATGGTTTATAATGCTACCCTGTCAATGGATACCACTACCACCAACTTTAGCTATATTTCCTTTGAAAGCACCATCAATATTAATTTTAACAAACTCAATTTTTAGAAATTTCTATTTTACCATATATTAAAATATAGCATTTGTGTTAATTCTATTGTCATAGATGAATCTTCCATGTATATTCAAATCCTATAGCCAAGAGGCTAGCCCCTCTTTGTCATACTTAATACTTCCCATGATGAGCACCATTTCTATAAATATTATGTAAGAGAGAGACAATAATAAAGTTCTAAATTTGGGAATGATTCTAAGATTTATTTTTGTTATTAATTTCAAGCCATAAATTCTAATAAATAATAGAAAAAGAAATCCTTCATAGAATACTAATGCTTTAGTTTTAAAATAACTTATTGATGTGGGAGCCTGCGTTATTTATGCAAGAGTATCGTTGTGTTCACACAATATTGCATTAAGTAAATTAAATAAATAACATTTGTAGTGTTGTGATAGGTACCACATAGTTCTATGTTATTTGTGCATGCATTTTTGTGGTCTTTGCACCTACTTTTTTGTGGCCCTTATGATTGTTGCATTAATAGATCAGGTAGGGAATTATTTTTTGGTCTTTGCACACATAGTTTTATGGTCTTTATAATTATTGCATTAATGGCTCAGGTGAGAAATTTTTTGGTGGTCTTTTTGCATGTAATTTCGTGGTATTTATGACCATTACATTAATGACTCAGGTAATAAATTATTTTGTGGTCTTTGCGTACATAGTTGCATGGTATTTATGACCATTGCATTAATGGATCAAGCAAAATTTGTAATTTTTAAATTTCCTTGGAGCAGATCTATGTTTCCTAGCTTGGGTGGTAAACTATTATTTATAATTTTGATATTAAATTTGGATTGGATTCCATTTGGGGGGGTTGGGGAGATGGGTTTTATTGTAATGCAAAGAGGCTCGATTGTAGATCTGCATGTGTTGGGAAAAATATTGGTTAGTTTTTCTATGGTTCAGTTAATTTACTCCATTAAATTGTTAACCCGAGATAGTTCATAGTCTTGTGCGTAGCCTTGCAAAATATATGCTTATAATTTCTCCTTTAGATATGAGTCCCTTGAATTATGGTTGGGGGGTATTTGGCATTCATTGAAGTTTATATTTAAACCAATAATCCCATGCCGAGTCTAATAAAATAGGACTAAAAATAATTAAAATATAAATTACTACCTTGCTGGAAATCACAAAAAAATAGGGGACATAACTTAGAAATAAATTAATCTATTAAAGTAAATACAAAAAATAAGGGAAATAGGGAAGAAATATATTGTGAGTGGGTCCATGCTCCAGCAGGTTTTTTTCACGATGAAATGTCACCGAACACTGTAGAAGATGTTTTTTAGGAAAATATATATAATTTTTATTAACAGTTGTAGCAGAAGAAAATTACAATAAAAGTACAAGGGTTCTTCTTCAAGGGTGGCCTACATATTTAAAGATATGTGACTAGCACTATTACAATTTTTAAGATGAATCAAAAAATGATTCACTATTACAACTGTTTGCTTGATTAGAGTAATCAAGCAAAATATCATGATATTTCAATGTATTCTATTTCCAAAATACGTTGATATTTATTTGTTTGATTTACAAAAATTATTTACGTATCATCTAGAAGATGGATGACGAGTCACATTTGACATTGTCCTATGTCTAGTTACAATGCTAGAATTCCTTTCATGCTAGTTTATGAAGTTTTGCTCTATTTTATCGATAATAGAATCGTGCTGAAGTTTGACATTAGTGGAAATTAGGTGCCATGATTGAAGAAGTCAGGAAGTAGGTGGCTTGTATGTAGAAGTTGGGAAGTAGGTGTCTTTCATAATATAATGTAAAATAGGTAATTTATATTGTACAATGGCAGCAGGCACCTTAAGAGAAGCACACGCCTAATGGGAAGCAAGCGCCTAACAGTTAAGTGTCGAATGGAAGTTAGGTACTTCAAAGGAACTTGGGTGCCTAATTTTGTATCTCTTCATCAATATTCTACAGATGTTTTTCCTTCATTAAATTGCAAGTGCTAGGTTCGAGTGGGACCTCAATGAAAACATGCCAAAAATGCAATAATTTCCACTAAATATACATAATTTACACTCAAAGACAAATATTAGAAAACATGCAAAATAAAATATTAATTATATATAATTTCCATAAAATATTTATATCTACAAGATTATATGTCGCACATTTTGAAGAAAAGAGTACAAAAAATGAGCGATTGTGTGGCTCATCATCCCCCATGCTTAAGGGGTGGCACGTCCTTATGCCACCCCTTAAGCATGGTAATTACTAGTTCTGTTCACTTCATCCCAATAAGCCTTGTTGGTCTATGTCCTCTTCTTCTTAGTGGTCTTGGATTTTTTTTGGTCCCAAGAATTTTGCCTCTTCGGTGACTTGGGAGTGACTATCTCTTGACTCTGCTTCTTTTAAAGTTTGTTGAACCAAAGTGGTTCACTTGGCCCTACTCTCTTCTTGGATGATTATCTAGTCTAGACCACCTTGCCCTTACCAACATTCAGATAATAACTAGTGAAACTGGTGGTATCCTTTTGGAATGCAATCTCGTCCATTTTCCAACACTCATGTTGAGGTGGCAAATTTTCACCCACAAGCATTGATTCTTTATCTCCAAATGGGATGCCAGATTCCTTAGCAACCTTGGTTGTAGGTAAATCTATCCTTGTTGGGTCAATCTCAGGTTCAACTTTGACCTCTATTGTTTCCACTAGAGGAGTTCTACTACCTGATTCCATATCTTTAGGTTGTATAGGGCATAGAAATTCCATCCTTTTAAAATATGGCTACATCCTCAAAGGCTTTCCATCCTTCGTCCCATACAAATATCAAAACTTCTCAAGTTGGGCAACTGGAATTTTTTTTGCAGGGCCTTCCAGATTGCTTCTTGGCCTCCTTTTCTAATTCCTTAATGGATTTCTTGGAGGCCTTCTTCCAATTCTTCTTGTCTACATTAATTTCCTCCTTAATCTCCTCAATTTTTTTTTTGGTAGCAAATAGATTCTTTGTTGCCTCCCATTCCTCATCAAAATCTAGCTATAATTCTTTATCAGATTCTATACCCAATGCCTTTAACTTGATAACTCTTGCTCTAGTTCTAAGTCATCATTGAGATGACCATATGCATTTTTGTTTTGACCTTGGCTTGATTTTCTATACTCTGGAATGCGTTGATGTGATTTTCATTTCCTAGTGTATAGGGGATTCAGGCTACTGAGCCTCTTTTTCCTTTGCAGCATCTCGCTGCACAATAGGTACTGCTTCTTCCTCCTAAGGCTGTATGTCCCCTACATCATCTAGAGAGTGCTTTGTCTCTCCATTTTTGCTTTAATTTTGAGGCTCTTCGACCTCCATCTCCTTTTCTCCCTCATCTCCTTCATTTGTAGGTTGTTCTACAGTTTGAGGTTCCTCAACATCAACTTCATCATCCTGGGGTATCTACTCTACAAAGGGAGATGTAGAACAGGGTTTCTCTACTTCCATTGGAGTAGCATCTCCATATTCTATTTCTATATCAGCAGGGGCACTTCTATTGTTCCATCTATTTACATTGCTGCATCAACTCTGGATGACTGCTTAGCTCCTCCTAGTACACCCTATAATTGCAATTGTCTCTATAGTTTCTGAATTATTTGATACAATTAATGTATTTTTAATGTATCCTGCTTGTAAGACTCCTCAAATAGGGTCTATTATTCTTTAAATTTTGCTTACCATGTGGAATCCTATTCTCTCAAAATTTGTAGTTGTTGCTACAAATCCTCCACCTGGTCTTCTGGTGGTACATCTTCCATTGCCACATCCTATTGAGGAGTTGGTCCATAAGAAATGTCCTATAAAATGTGGGCCAAGTACTCCTCATTGAGCTCATCGATTGGTGTCTCCTTGTTGGATGAGATCGAAATCACTCTTAATGCTTTTTTTCTTTTGCTTCGCATCCTTCTTGAGATGGGCATGAAACCTTGATCTGCCTCTTATTCAAATTAAGGTGCAAAAGGAGATGGAGCCTATCATAATTTATCCTAAAATTGGATAAAATCATGGGACAAGGCCTGTCCTACTTCCCCTATATTTCTTGCAGGCTGGAATGAAGGCACTATTTTTGCATGTTCTATTACCCCTTGGGCCGACTGTTCATTTTGAATTGGCACCTCCTCCTCTATTTTTTCCCTTGCTACTGCATTAATGTCCATATCTTCCTCAATTATCACATTTCTATGTGACTTTGCATATCGCACCAAGACCAAAATTATGCCATGGTGATCGAGGGTAGAGGTGGTGCCTGCCTGGTATCGACTGGCCTAGTATTTCAAGGTGTATGTAAGGTAATAGGGGACATTTATTTTATCCCCATGCAGTATGTGATTGAGAAAATTTAAGTGGTTGGCACTCAAATGGGAGTACCTACCAGAGCATGTGAAAAAGTAGGTGATCTACTCAAAAACTATCCTCCAGAGCTTAGGAATGTGTTGTTTTGGAAATCCAGCACACGTTAGGTACTTAGTTGATGCTCCAAAAAATATCTATGCACAAATGTTAAGGTTATCCTCTTTGTACGTGCGCTCCCCTATCAAAGGGAGGCCCATAACTCTAGCGATGTATTCCTAAATGAATGGAATCTCCAGCCCTCAAATGTGCATGACATCTTCTCTCATCGATGCTATAAATTCATTTTCCACCACCGCATCTTGGCCTTAACTGACCAGTCGATAGTAGTCCATCCATTCAATAGCGTCCAATTATGTTTGGACATCTATAGATATGCCTAAGTAATTGATAGGCTCACTCTTCTTAAGGTCATGAATTTTTTACTTTCCCCCATGCTTTGCCCTTTGTTCACAATTTACTCAGCGATACTACTACTTCCCCTTCGAATTACTATTGTGCCTCACTGCTCAATTTTTGTCTTTTTGAAGGTGGATTCATAGTAGCTGGTAAACAACTTTTTAAAACTACGTTCACACATGTAGGTGGTTAATTACCGTAACCAACAGTGATTATGGTTATCCATAATAAATTTTCTTTGAGCATGTATCTGATTGTGTGAATATGATAACCATAAACTGAATACCAATCAGAAGCATGCCATGCAGCACCATGCCAAGTGGATTTTTTCAAGTGGTTAAGGCAATAAAGGAGGGTTGTGCCGACACATTTCTATAGACACACATGTTCATGAAAACAATATAGACAAAAAACAAAAAGTTTAAACATGCACCTAAATTAGTTCTATGGGTGCATATGCATAGATATTTATGGTGTATCGCTATTGGCTGGCATTTGATGATGGGGTAAATTGCAATGGATAATGATGGGTATGGTACCCATGCAATAAATTTTCTTCGACATGATTGGTTCTTGGTAGCTGCAATGTAGGTTATCCAAGAAATCCTACAAAATTTAAAATAAAAATTAGAAAAATGTATCCCCTTGGGACGACAAACGTCCCCTCCTTAGAAGTAAATTATTATCAACTTTTAATTTTATCCACTGGTATATTTGACTTTGCACGTGCATGGAGTGCTGATGTGGCTCGGGCCACATCCCAAGGCTGACATGTTATTCTATCAAAGCAAAAAACAACTATAGTAAATAGAAATTAGGCACCTTCTTTTTGACTTATGGTGCACAAGTGCCTTGGAAATTAAAAATAGGTATTGTAGGAATAAGGTGGTTTGCTTAATGTGGGAAGCAGGTGCCTTGGAAATCAGGCGCACTACTTAACACAGGAAGTAGGCATATTAGCAATCAAGCGCTTATGCCTAACATGGGAAGCAAACACCTTTTTGCTAACTATCAGGTGCCATACTTATAAAACAATCTTTATACAAACTCTTTTTTTTTTACTTATGCTAAGAAGATTTGGTGTCAGTTTCCAAAAAATTGAAAGTTGGTCGTTCTCCTGAAAATTTGAGATTCAAGCATTGATCTACCAAAAAATTGGATGCACGCACCATCTTCATAACATACTGGGAGTTAGGTGTCATGAATTGTATAATGGAAAGTAAACACCTTCTACCATACAATGGGAAGTAGGCACCTTACACCATGCAATGGGAAGCATGTATCTTCTACCATACAATGGGAAGTATATTCCTTATGCCATACAATTATAAGTAGGTGCCTTCTACCGTACAACGGGAAGTAGGTGCCTTCTCTCAATGGGAAGCAGATACCTTCCCATAAAATACATAAAAAAAGCACTTCTATTTTATTCAACATGTGTTGACTTGTTCTTTTATATGTAATGTTAGGTTGATCAGGCCCTTCAACGCTTCTGATTGAAAAATATGAACAAATCCAGCATCCAACTTTGAACTAGCAGTTGAGTATTTTATTGTCTAAAGAGACGAATCCAAACACTCTTATGCAGGTTTAGGTTTAGTATTCCCCTTCTAAGGGATGAGCTACTCCTACTCCTAAAAATCTATAAATGCACAAGTTCATGGATCTTGTGCCCATTAGGCCTAGGTTTCCCAAGGTACCTAAGGATTGCACAAAGAGCATTGCTCATGTAAAAAAAAAATACAACTAAAAATAAGAAAACTTTGAAAGAATAATTGTCTTTGGGACTTATGTGGACTAGGTACACATTTCACTAACTCAAGATAAAATGAGAATCAACTGGGGTCTCCCCTGTGCCTAATCTAGACTCAATCATGTATGCTTAAGACACATGGTATGGATGCAAGTAATGGCCATTGACTATTAAGGTAATATTGCTACTGTCTATTATTTTAATCCTTACAACCCCATTGTTTATGACTTCAGTCACTTCATATGGCCCCATCCAACACTACATGAGCTTATCCTTCCTTTCCTAGAATTGAGAATCATAAAGTAATTTCCATTCTCGCACTTTAAGCTACTTTGGCCTGGTGTGGCGGTCATGCCACTTAACCCTTTATTTCTGAATGATATTTATTTTTTGCAGAGCGTCAAGGCAGTATTCATCCAAATAATTAAGCTATTGAATTATTTATTTTTGTGCATCATACAAATTTATATTTAATTCTACTATAATCCTAAGTTTTTTTACTTCAAATTATATAGGCATCATAGCAATTTTCCCATAGACTAACTAAAATGGTGTGAACCCAGTGGTAGTCTTCCATGTGGTCTTGTAGGTCCACACTACTTCTGGTAATCTAGTAGCCCAGTCCTTCCTATGTTGTTGCACTATATTTATAAAGATATTCTCTAACACTCAATTGTTCACCTCAACTTTCCCATTCGCTTGTGGATGGTAGGGAGTAGTTTTGTTATACCTGATTTTGTATTGTTGTATGACTTCTTGGATCATCCTTGAAGTAAACTGAGATCCTTTATCTGTTGTGATCTCCCTTCGAACCCCAAATATTATAAAAATTGATGAATATAATAAATATGCTATAGTTTTCTCCTTTGAATCATGTAAATTCTATACTTCAATCCACATTGTCACATAGTCAATACAAACTAGGATATACCTCTTACCTCATACCTTCGGATTAATAGTCCCTACAAATTCCATCACCCATTTATCAAGAGGAAACTCAAGAGGAGGATAGGACGATTCTCCCTAAAAAAGTGATATATTATATTATCCTCATCACTTTCATCTTTCGACTCCTCAAGTGTCAAGACAAGTTGGATCATTGATAAACCACCAATATTTTGATTCTCATCCTTCGGTTCTCCCAAAAAATAAACAGACTATGCATGTGGATGTATGATCAATTTATTTATATTTTGACCATCTAAAATGGTCATTTTCCCATATCTAAAACTTATGTAAGCATCAACTATTTCCAAAAAAGGTCTATATAATATTAATGGGTATCCACCTAGTCCATATTTAGATTGTAGCACTAAGAAATCTATTGGATACTCCCATGCATCTACTGTGATAGTGATATCTTCCAGTATTCCTTTAGGGAGTACTATAGATTTATCTACCAACTACATCATAGTTTTAGTAAGCTTTAGATTAGTCAATTTCAGTTTTTGCATGGTTTCCTGGGGCATGACATTAATGGCAGTCCCAAAATATACCAGTGTGTTGGGTAAAACATAGCCTTCTATTTTCACAGTCAGCATATGGCTATCTAGATCTATGTATTTTTGGTTGTAGATATTTCCTAATATGAGGTCAGCTAACTGACCTACCAAACTAATTGTTTTAGCTAGTTTTCTTCCTGGTTTCTTGAGGCACAGTTCTCTTATGGCCTTTCCATAAATATGTATGTATCTAATGGCTTGAAAAAGAGGGATTGTTATTGTTAAGTTTTTTTAAACTAGATAGGATATTAAAATTTGTTTGTATTGGTTTATTGGATTCCTGTAACCTTTGTGGAAAATGTGGAACCTTCTCTTTGTTATGTACAAATGTTAATTCTTCTTCTATCTCCTCTATAAGGGGTGATTCCATTTTATCTATTTCTATTGGTTCCCCCTCTTCTACAAGAGGAGTGACTTATACACATACTTGCTTTCCTGACCTTAACTGGATAGGATCGCAATCTACCTTAAAATTATACATAGGGTACATCTTATTTCCCATATGATAGGTTGGACGCTTGTTGTTTGGATTTGCTATTGGCTATGCTGGTAACTGATAAGTCCTTGGAGTAGAAAGAGTAGGCAGGCTTGGCTATGGTGAACCTAGAGTAGGATGTTATGGATATCGATTCCATGCATTCTGATTTCTCCATTGCTGACCAGGCTTCCGGTATTGGATCCAAGGGTAAGGGTTGTAAG
The DNA here is from genome assembly GCA_028583015.1 of Wollemia nobilis. Lineage (NCBI taxonomy): Eukaryota > Viridiplantae > Streptophyta > Pinopsida > Araucariales > Araucariaceae > Wollemia > Wollemia nobilis. The sequence goes on from JAQPPZ010008247.1 coordinate 14,861, forward strand.
GATTTATCCCTTGGGGAAATTTATTTCAAGGTTGTTAGCCATACTAACCCATGTTGGGTGGTTGGGCTTGAACTTGGTTTTGGCAAATTTTTCCCCCATAAGATAACATCCCTGATTTCATATTGTTACCCATAGGAGACTATTGCCACTTCCTCCTATTAATAATGAAGTATACCTCTGCTAATTCAGGTTCCTCTTTAGATTTCATTAACTATGAATACAAATTTGTTTTATGATCCTTCTTATAGATAACACATACATAAAATTTGTTTTCTAGGCACTCATTTATAGGGTGTTTGCCTCTACATTTAGGATAAAAGTAGACCAATGCTACCTCATTCTCCTACTTCTTTTGCTAAATTAGAAGAGTATCCACTTGAAGATCCAAATATGATAACATCTCGCTCTTAAGGTCGTCTAGCATGTTGCCTATTTCTATTTTAGTGATAGTGGCTGACTGCTTAACATTTTTGGGGTTAAATTACCCTTTCTTCTTGAGAAAGTTTGACACAACTACCTAATATCATCCATTTGGTGTTGGTAAATGTCTCCCCTAGAGATCATGTGTAAATCTTCCAAGGATTCATTTGTTAGTCATTTCAGAAATATGCTTCTTAGGGACCTATCTCCTAGTTTTGAATGGGGTGATCTTTGCAAATTGAAGCTAAATCTATTCCAATATTATTCCACAAATTCCCCTTCCTTTTGGGTCATATCTAGGAGTTCCTCTCTTGCATTTCCCTACCAAAATACTTATACTAATCCAAGAAATGTTTTTTAATTGTTCCCAGGTAGTTATCCGTTTATCTCGCAAGCTGATGAACCAATGTAAAGTTGAATCATCAAGGGTGGAAGAGAATAATTTTAGTTTCTGAGCATCTTTGGTGTAATCCATATATCTACATAAAAAATCAAATTTAAATAGTAACAGGTCTGGATCTTCTATTGGTAGTCCTATAAAGGTTGGAAGGTGGGCAGGAGAGACATGTTTCATCTTGTGATGTCCCCCTACCTCCCCTATTGGAAAACTAAAACTAGTAGATGTTTCCTTTGGATTTTTTGCTATTCTACCCAATATTGGAGTTTCTACCCCTACTGTGTTCAAATTAGCTATCAATGCTTCAAGTTCATTTATTTTATCCTTAAGAAGGATGGATAAGTTAGCATTTGAGATGGTTCCATATAATACTGCTTGTCAATATTTGACATTCAGTAGATCTTCCTTATATTGAACTCTACTTATCTTCGATCCTACTCTAGGATTATATTGGATTTTTTTATAAGGATCCTATGCAAATAGAGGGTGTTCCCGCCAATGCATAGGTGGATATTTATATGGTGAGAGTTAAATATCAGGTTGAGGTTCTACTGAAGCATAAGGATTTTTATAAACAACTTTATTTTTTATAAAATAACCGTATGGTCCCCTGTTCTTAGGTGGACTCATACAAAATTTTAGATGAAGGTTTCTAAATAAAACACTCTAAACTACTGTAACTATGCTTCCTTCAGAACTATAAATTATAATGGCTACTCCTTGGCAACGATGCAAAAATGTTGGACAAAACATTGGTTCAATTAATTGCGTCCATTTAATTGTCAACCTGAGGTAGCTCGTAGTCTTGTGAACAACCTTACAAAATATATGCTTATAATTTCTCCTTCAAATATGATTCCCTTGGATTATGGTTGGGGGTATTCGGTATTCATTCAAGTTTATATTTAAACCAATAATCCCATATTGAGTCTAAGAAAACAATACTAAAAACGATTAAAATCTAAATTACTACCTTGTTGGAAATCACAAAAAATAGGAGAAATAAATTGGAAATAAATTAATATATTAAAGTAAATACATAAAATAGGGGAAATAGGGAAGAAATATATTGTGAGTGGGCCCACACTCCAGCAGGTTCTACCCGAGGTAAAATATCACCGGATGCTTTAAAATATGTTTTATAGGAAAATATGCAGATTTTTTATTAATACTTGCAGCAGAAGAAAATTACAATAAAAGTCTAGGGGGTCTTCTTCAGGGGTGGCCTACATATTTATAAAGTATACGACCAACCCTGTTAAAATTTTTAGGATGAATCGAAAAATTATTATTTGTTACAAATGTTGGTTTGATTAGAGGAATCGAGCAAAATATCGTGATATTTCAACATATTCCATTTCCAAAATATGTTGATATTTTTTTACCTAATTTATATAAATGATTTACATATCAGTTGGAATATGGGTGACAAGTTACCTTTGACATTGTCCCATATCCGATTGCAATGCTGGAATTCCTTTCACGCTGGTTGTCGAAGTTTTTCTCTGTTCTGCTTACCACATAGCCATGCTAAATTTTGGTGTTAGTGTAAATCAGGCACTACAATTGAATAATTCATGAAGCAGGTTCCTTGTATGCAAAATTCAAGAAGAAAGCACCTTCCATTGTATAATGGAAAGCAGGCGTATTTCACCATACAACGAGAAGCAGACACCTTATGAAAGCAGGTGCCTAACGGGAAGTAGGCACTTAACAGTTAAGTGTCAAATGGAAGTTAGTCATTTCAAAGGAATTTGGGCACCTAACTTCGTACCTCTTCACCAATATTTTGTAGATGTTTTTCCTTTATTAAATTGCAAGTGCTAGGTCCGAGTGGGACCTCGACGAAAACATGCCAAAAATTCAACAATTTCTACTAAATCTATACAAATTACACTTAAAGAAAAATATTAGAAAACATGTAAAATAAACAATTAATTATATATAATTTCCATAAAAAAATTATATCTACAAGGATATATGTCGCACATTATGGGAAGAAGAGTACAAAAAATGAGCAATTTTGTGGCTCGTCAGCATTTAGTTATTACAAATTTTCCTTCCTTATACATAATATATAAAAAAAAGAGTTTTATGTTTCAACTTTTGTAGTTCTTATTTTTATTGTGTACTCCTATGTTCATGTGTCTGTTGTTAACTTGACCCATATATAATGTTGCATTAGGTGGTATTAGAGCTTAGGATTATGTTCCATGTTGTTAGATTGCAAGAGTTGTTTTATTTAAAGTATTCATGTGGTTGAGACTACATTGTAGGTGAACCATAGATATGGATCACAGACTTGGAAGAGGAGATGGTAGAAATAATTTTGGTCTATGCATCGTTCATCTAGATGATATGATGAGAGCTATCATAGTGAGACTGTAGGTTATTTATATTGTGCTACATAGAGGTGTTGTAGTAGTAGGTGATATCAATGAAGATGAGAGGGATGATCATGATGAGAGGGATGGTGTTGAGGATGAGGGTGAGGCCACATAGAACCTCATGATGAAATAAATATTTGTAACTACCATAGTGAATGTTGGAAATAAGATGAGGTTTGATATTCTAACCTATGTAGGGAGATTTAATCTACAATACTTTATGGATTGGATCATCAAGTTGAAGAGATAATTTGAGTTTAAATCAATAAAGGACCTTAAAATAGTCAAGTTCACTACCATAAAATTAGGACATGCTACCTTGTGGTGGGACTCAATCTACAAGATCCATGTACAAAGGAACAAATATAAAATATCCACATGGGATAAGATGATGGTGAATATTAGAGGAAAGTTCCTACCATCTAACTACATGCATGATTTGTTCAAGAAAATATAAAATCTATGCCAAATAGAGACCCATTATATATTATGCATTTGTGTAGGAATGATATAAGATGATACAAAGCAGGTATCAAGGTATATGAATGGTTTTCTTATCTTGATTCAAGATGAGATGTGTTTTCTAATGATAAAATTCATCAAAGAAGACTACCAATCCACACTTTGTGTAGAGGAGAAGTTATCCCATAGATAATAAGGTGCATGCAATAGTAGTGGTAAGTACAAGGATAGAGAATAAAGTAAGTAGGGGATAAGTTAAACCAACCTAGATAAGGAAGACACTAGTACGAGTGGCAATGCACAAGGTACTGATCATAAAAAAAACTTTGGTAAAGGTGGATCTAAGTCTCAAAGCCATACGAATGGTTTTATAGGGACTTGTTAAGGGTTATGCATAGTGGCTATTTTTGTAAAATTGGCTAAAATTAAGATTTTTAAATTTTGGAATTGGCTAATATTTGGGACCCTTGACTAGGGTCCATTAGCCAAAAAATTTTGGGTGTAAAATTTTTTGGGGGTCGATTCGCCCCAATTTTATAATAATTTGACCACTTTAAGTTACCCCTAATAATAGTGAACATTCTACATGTGTTTCAAAACAATTCACCTAGATTTTGAAACCAATTCACCAAATTTTTATAAATCTATTTTGGGGTCGAACCCTTACACATAACCCTAGACTTGTTATAGGTGTGGTCAAGAAGGGTGTTAGGCATTCAAATATTTAGAAGCATGATATGGGGTCACATAGAGAAATGTGTGCATGTAGCACACATAAATTATGGTGAGTTAGGTATTGAGGTAGAAAGTACATACTGAGATAACAAGAAAAACTTTATGGTGTGCTAGGTACTGCTAAAGCTCACATGCAAATATGAGTCGTTAGTGAGAAGAGTCCTCTCACACACCAAGTGTAAGTTAGGAGAAAAGTGCTACAAGTTGATCATTCATGGAGGTAACACAGACAATATGGTCTCCATGAAGATGGTATAGAATTTGGGATTAAAGAAGGTTGTACATCCAATGTTGTACAAGATATCTTGGTTATAGAAGGGACAACTGACTATGACAAAGCAAATTCTAGCCACCTTCCATATAGGAGCATATATAGATTTGTTTTGGTACAATGTTATTCCAATGGATGCATACCATATATTATTTGGAAGACCTTAGAAATATGATGTTAGCACTATCCATGATGGGCACAAAAATACCTACATTATTAGGAAGTATGAGAATAAGTTTGAGTTGACTCCAACGGGAGTGAAGGAAGAATGTGTGCAGAAGGGTAAAGTGATGATGTTATTAGAAAATGAGTTTCTCAAGGAGATGGAAGACTTGTAGGACTACTATACACTAGTATTCACACCCACACCAGCATAACAATCAAAGTCATGTGGCTTTGAAGAGCTAGATATTGGCACATTACTAGAAGAGTTCACAAATATAGTTGGTGAAGGGATACTAGATGGATTGTCACCCATTAGTGCAATGTCACATTGTATTGATGTGATTATAAGTTCTAGTTTATCTAATAAGGCATCGCATTGGATGAGTCCTAACATGAGTGGATAGTTGAACAAGTAGGTGAAATATCATTAGGGTTACTCTTTTTTGTTGAAGCATCACATAGGAAGTATGAACAAGGTCATGAATACCTTGAGTAGAAGGCACACGTTGTTATCTATAATTATAGTTAAACTAGTGGCCATGGACGAGATGAAGGATCTATATGGTGTAGATTCAAATTTTTCTAATGTGTGGTATACATGCATGGAGCCATGGGCTAGAGATAGAGGTCCATTTTTGAATATCTTTGCACAAGAAGGATACCTATTTATGAGAAAGTACTTGTGCATCCTATGCAGTTTGATGAGGCAGAATTTCATCAAGGAGTTACACAAAGGTGGACTATGAGGGCACTTCAATGTAGATAACACATAGTAAATAGTGTAAGAGAGGTACTATTATTCTAGTTTGTGCAAGGATGTACACTAATTTGTGGAAATATGTAGAATCTTCTAGATATCTAAGGGAGTGGCATAAAACATAGGGTTGTACAAACCTTTGTGCATGCCAAACATACCATAGCAGTAACTATCCATGTACTTTATTCTTGGATTATTGTGCATGTAGAGAGGTCATGATTCTATCTTTGTAGTGGTGGAACGATTCTCTAAAATGGTGTGTTTTATTACTTATTAAAATTTTAATGATGCATCAAGGATAATAGATTTGTTCTTCAAGGAGATAGTGATATTTCATGGGTTGTCATGTAACATTACATCAAATCATGATACAAAGTTCCTTAGACACTTTTGGCACACTCTTTGGAAAAATTTGGGTACATATCTCAACTACAATTCAATGTATCATCCTCATATGGATGGAAAAATAGAGCTTATCAATTAGATTTTTTGCAATCTATTATGATATATCGTAGGGGAGAATCTTGCATAATGGGACTCTAAGTTAGCACAAGCAAAGTTTACGTAATATTATTTAGTGAACAGGTTGATTTGAAGGACATCATTTCAAGTGGTGTATGGATTATATTATCATGGATTCACATATCTATTAGAGGTGGAAGTTGGTACCCACATTAGTGTTGAGGTGTAAGACTTTGCGTAACATGTTCAAGAGGTGAATGCGCAAGTAAAGAAACAACTTGAGGAGAATAATGCTAAGGATAAAGAGCATGTAGATGTTTGTCATAGAGAAAAGAAATATTAAGACGGGGAGTTATTCATGGTGCATCTAATAAGGAGAGGTTCCCACAAAAAATATATAACAAGATAAAACCCAAGAAGATAGGTCCTTATCACATTTTACATCATTTTTATTATAACACCTATGAAATCGAATTGCCTAAAGGGTTGGATATCTTGTTGATATTCAATATATCAAATGTGTATTCATTCCATACACCCAAATATTCTACAGACTCATAGATGGAGAAAGAACCAAAATGGAGGAGGGAGATACCTGAGAAGCAATGAGAGGAAATAGTGTAAATATTGGATTCATGCATTGGTAAAAAAACTTGCCGAAGCGAGTGCAAAGAATATTTAATTCGATGGAAGGGTAAAGGACCTAAGGAAGACTCATGGATTTTTGAAGCTAAAGTAAACTAACTTGGGTGGTTGAATCAATCAGTCATGTAGTCATAATGTGAGCCCCAAGGTCACATTTATTTTAGCAAGGGTATCTGATGTAGGAGCATCCTTGTGTTCATGCAATCTTGCATCAACCAAAAAATAAAAATATTTTTAGTGTTGTAATAGGTGCCACATAATTTTATGTTCTTTGCACATGCAACTTTTTTATCTTTGTGCACATAGTTCTATGGTATTTATGACTTGCATTAATTACTTGGATAGAAAATTATTTTATGGTCTTTGTGCATGCATTTCTATGTCTTTATGATTTTTGCATTAACGACTCAGGAAAAAAATTATTATCTGGTCTTTGTGCACATATTTTTATGGTATTTATGACCATTACATTAATTAATAAAGTAGGAAATTATTTTGTGGTCTTTGCTCACATAGTTATATGGTATTTATGATTGTTGCATTAATAGCTAAGGTGGAAAATCGTAAGTTTTGAATTTCCATGGAGTGGATTCATGTATCCTGGCTTGGGAGGGAAAATTTTATTTGTAATTTTGATATTAAATTTGGATCGAATTCCATTTGGGGGAAGATTTTGGAATATGGGCTTGATTGTAATGCAGAGAGGCTTGATTGTATATCTATGTGCAATTATTACAACTTTTCCTTCATTACAAATAATATTTTAAAAAAAATATTGATTTCAACTTCCACAGTTCTTCTAGCTTTCGTTGTGTATTCCTACGGTCGTGTGCCAATTTTTAATTCAAAATCCATACAAATGTGCATCAATTAACTAAATAAAGGATTTTTAAAATGGTTGATTGACAATTTGGATAACTGCCTAATCTTGCTTACAAGGAAAGAAGAGAAAGAAGAATGAACATAGAGGAGTACACAGAAGAATTAAGTGCTTGAAGAGAGGAAAAAAAATAGGATGATGTGCCTAAGGAGAAGAGAATAGTGGGTAGTAAGAAATGGAGAGGAATTGTAGGGAAGGAAGAGGGGGTGAGAGTAGTATGTTCATTAAGGTGTAAAGGAGATAGGAGATTAGTGTGAATATATTATATCCTATACATTTTTGTTATTTAGACCAATGAGTAAGAAAAAATACATCTTTCCCAATTGGTTATGTATAACTTATGAATAAAAATGTTGATACTTAAATTCCATGTAGTATAACTTATACTTTTTATGTTTTAGTTGCAAGAGAAGACCTTAAAATAATATCTATTCCAGATCAAGTGTTGGATATTATAGTTTGAAATATTATAGTCATACCAAAAGTTACTATAGATAAGTGAATGTGAGTTGTCATTAAAAGTAAATAATAGAGTATCATTCAAGTAAGATAAAACATCACCAATCAATTAGAATATTGTGTACTAAGAAATGAGGATATCATGTAAGTGAGCAGCATCATAAATATTTTATTCTCTTAAGGGATTTCTAACTTAAGCATTATTATTGAATGCAAAGCCACCATCATGATACATCAATGATTTGTTGTCTTAAGTCTCACTATATTAAGCAATAGTAGTTTCTCATATCATAAGAGTGTCATCATAAGAAGTTATTATATAAATATTGCAAGAGTATCAACATGAAGGAGTCTTGTATTAGAGAGGTCTTAATATCATATTGTCTTGTACCATCATATTAGAATTTTATGTTGCTTGCAAAGGTCATCCTTCGATGGATTCCTTTCATCTATAGGCATAATTTTGTTTTAGAGTAGGTTTGTAAGACATATTAGAGGAAGATGATACAAATATATAGAGGAAGACTATGTGGTTTGGGATGATAATTGAGATTACCTAAAGTAGACCTACATAAGACAAGATATATGATATTTGATCATACAACATCTCAAGGATGCTTGTAAAATTTCATCTTCAGATATTGTACTGCACCTATCAAATAAAGGAACATATTGAAGAAGGGTATGAAGAAGATATTATAGATAATTTATATTGATAATTTTTTCAATGAAACATGAAAACTAGACATGGTTATGAATATGGTTAAGAGTATACCAATTTAAAACCCTCTGTTTGTTTAAATTATTGAGGTAAAATCCACTAAAACCCCATATTATTTCTAGAAAATGGTAATCCAATTGTTCAAAAACCCCATACTATATATAGCTAATAGTAAATAAAGCAATATCGATAATAATTATTTTTATGATTGGTTGAGGGTAGACTAATAAAATATTTTGTAACTAGTTGAGAATCAACCAAAGAAAATAAAAAAAATTGTAACTAGTTGAGGATCATCTAAGGAAAGTAAAATTATATATAACTCATTGAGGGTCAACAAGAAAAGTGAAACTCTTTGTATATGTATGGAAAGTGGTGGAAAGAATGCATAGATAATGTATGGGGTGCACATTTATAATGTGCTTCAAGAAATCATCATGCCATTACCTAGTATATTTAGTGGTCATATAGGCCTATCACCCATTCAAACTGGTGACATGGATGATGATCATGGAGACTCTTGTATATGCATTGTTGTAATAAGACATACAAAGGCATATGTTTGAATGTAAGATCTATAGGGGTAGTCATATTTGACCATAAGTCCAATGATGGTAGGAATTTGGTGTTAAATATCCATATTCATAGACAATTGTAAGCACAACCCATTGTAAGCATGCATGTTTGTAATTTAATGACTAAACCTTGGGTTGTATCTAGTTTAGTCATTCATATGACTATTAATATTATAATTGTAGTAGATTTTTTGAGTTCTTTTTGTTTGGTTGTTAGTATGAATGGGGATTTTAAACTATTTGATCAGTACTAACATAGCATGTAACCTCCTATATATTATTCAATATGTAATACAAAGTATGTATCTTAAGTTAAATTATTATAAAAAATACCTAATGAAATGCATAATAGGTAATAGGCCATCATTATCATCATCATCATTATAAGACAAAATAAAAGCATGGTAAAAATGCAATGGTAAACACCATGGTTTTAGTGAGATCAAAATAGAAAACTTAAATATCCTCATAAAGACTAAGGAAAGAGTGAGTGAATAAAAAGAATAGAACTAATGTGAAAAATTAGAGGTATTTGAAGTGGAGGATAAAAGAAAATCAGGGCTAGATATGGGATTATTTATCTTAGGATAAAAATCCAAGAGAGGGGAATACAATTACTCATATAGTTACATGGATGAAGTTACCTATTGAATTTACATATCTGCATCAAAATATAAATATTTATAGCTAATTTTATGTTTATTTTATCTTGATCTCAAAATAAAATACTAAAAAACATGCCTATGAAATCAATCTATAGTTAGATTTCATGGATGAAGAAAATTAATTTCTTAAACTCTTGATTATTGCCTTAGAATTGAGTTTGCTATTGATCTTGATTAGTATTTTGTCCATGTTAAAACTTTATGAAAGTGGTGAGTAGGTTGTGTAGGAAATGAGCATGAAACTATGACTATATTTTTGTTATCACTTAGCTATGTGAGATGGAATTTTTAATATATCCTAGTGTATAGGTTGTATTATATCACATGCACACATGATCTTTTTTTAGTCATATTTCTTATGTTGTACTTTCAAGCTTATTTTTCTTTTATAATTTATTTTCATTTTTTGCCTAGATATTTTTCCTTTTCTAATCATCATAAATTATACATATAAAAAGCATATGAAAATAATATATCCATGATTGAATTACATAGGATAGGTAATCAAATAAATATATTAGGGAAATAAATGAATGAATATAAATGCAAAGGATTTATGTATAACCAAATACATTGTAAAGAATCTATAAAACTAGTTATAAGAAAATTAAAAATACTTGTCAATGTTTCATGCCTAGTTCTCATCAAAGGGTAAAATAAAATCAAAATGGATATAATATACATTCTTAAAAGTATAATGATATTAAATGTGGGATTTTAATTTTTAGTCTCCCTACTTGATATTTTCACTTCATATTTTAATAAAAATTTATTTCCATCCTTTCAATGTGCAATTTTAGGAATGATATGATTTCAATAATATTTTTTTCTAAATCACACTTCCATAATGCTTTGCAAATTATAGTTAAATGCATGAAGCAAATAAATCCTTGAATCAATTCGTTCAATATCTGAGGAGTAGCTAGAACCTAAGAGGTCAAGAATTATTCAAGTATTGAATCAATTTCAACAACATCCGAGGAATAACTAGAACCTAAGAGGTCAAGCATCATTGAAAACACCTATGAGGTGAAAATCATTATAGTTACAAAGCCATTGAATCCACCAAAGAGGTGAAGAAGAGCCATTTTTGTAGTCAAGAAGGAACTTGATAAAAGAGGTAGATATTCATTAGCACTAGTGAAGAAAATAAGTGAAGTTCTCTAGAAAAATCATTTGATTCAGTAAGGTTATTACTTATTATATTTAAGGAGAAAAACTAAAGAGAAGCTCAAATAGAACATTGAAAAAAGGAAATAATTTAGGTAGTTCCTCAGAAATTTATTGTGAAGTCATTTTCATGTGTGATCCAAATAGAGCATTGTATATTTTCTTGAGAGCACAAGATAAATCATCTAGAAAAAGCAATGCATGGAAAAACATTGGCCTTGTTGGTACATTCAAGCTAAAAGTTTGCTTCTTTTTTGAAAAGAAAAATTGAAAAGTAGGAATAGTGCCTTGCTTCTAAACTTGAGGAATATAATCTAGTGAAATATGAATTAGTCTAGTGAGAAATAATATATAAAATTTCTTGCTTAATAAAGAAAGATTGAACATTGCAAAATGAGGAAGTAACATTCAAAAAATAACATGCAAGTGCCAAGTGTAAGAAGATAGTACATGAGCATCTAGACACAAGGTACTTCATACTTTTTGCAATTTATTTTTATTAGTGGGTGCTGAGTATTTTTTCTAATTGAGAGTTGTAAGTAGAAATTTGATTGCATGATTTATTGCTGAAATAAGTGCAAGAGATATAAGTACGAAGGTTATTTAAAAAAAAAAACAATTGCTAAATAGTTAAATATTATTCCTATAATTACATATGCAAAATGTGAAAAGATAAAGATTTATAAAAACAGTGTAGCATTTTTTTTCACATGCATGGTTTAACACAAAGGAATAAAAAAACAAAAATGGTAAAGAAGGAACAACATGACATTCTATTTTTTTTTAGTTAGAATCAAAGCCACACAAGGAACAAACCATCTAGATAGCTGATAAAATGAATTTTTTATAAATTAAACATGAAATCAAGGCCGTATTTACAACTAATACACAAAATAAATAAATGGTACAAAAATTTTATTCATTTAAATTAATAGTAAAGTGAAAAAGACAAAAAAAATAAAACTGGAAGGAGATAAAGATAAAATATTATTAAATTCTTGCATGGACATCGACAAAAAATTGGAAGATTAAAAGATGTATGTAAGAGTTTATTGAGTTGGGAAATTTAAAAGGAAAGAAGAATCTTTTGGAAAAAAATATAAAACATATAAATAAAACAGAGAATTTTTTTATTAGAAATATTTTTAATTATTTAATGGGAGTTATAAGGAATTAGAAAAAAGTGTTTTAATTAATGAATATTTAAGTATATATATAAAAAAAATGAAAGAGAATTTAAAAATATATATTATTCAGTGCTAAGGAGCTATAAGTTTTTCAATTGGAGATTATTGAAAAGTATTATTTAAATTAGTGAATCATAAGAATTTCCACTCCCAATTGTTTTTTAAATTTTAATACTTTTGAGATTTGAAGTTTGCAATTATAAATTTAGAAAGATTTGATTTTATTTAAATTTTTTTGAGAAATAAGGTTTTCTACTCCAAAATAAATTTTGAAATTTTGAAAATTGAAACATTTGAGAAATTTGATTATTGAATTTGGAAATTTGATTATTTGAAATTTGGGAGATAGAAGGTCTTCTACTCTAAAGGAATTGATTGAATATTTTGCAAATTATTTATTTGAGAATTTTGAAATTTTGATTCTTGAATTTGATTTAACTTTGGAGAAATAAGGACTTCTACTTTAAAGGATTTAATTTGAATTTTTTTGACATTGATTATTTGAAGAAATTAAAATTTTGGTGAATAGAATTATTAAATTCTTTTGAATGAATATTGCATGTGCAATTATTTTTAATCTTATGATTGTTCTAATAGATGATCTAGAGGTAATGATGATCCAAAAGTGGCCTAGAGATAGTGACCTACAGGTGGTGACCCAAAGGTAGTGACCTAGAGGTAGAGACCTAGAGATAAATTAGAGACATCAATCTAAAGGTAGACACATACAATGTATAAATGCATACCCAATGAAGGTTGCATACATTCAAAAATAACAAATTTAGAGTTGAAGAATGAAGAGAAATAAGAATTAGAGGATGAAAGCAAAAATTATTCTTACCAAATAATGTAATATGGGTGGTTTATTAGATAATTTTACATTATTTAGTACATGCTAAAGTACCCCCATGGTACCATTATAGTACAAATGCAAATATGTAATAGATTAGGGTGAGTTTCTATAGTTTAGGAGAGAGATTTAAATTTCTCCTGTTTGTAAGTGTCTATGTGTAGGATATGCACAAGTGTCTTGTAAGTAAAAGTGCAAGTGTGTAATGAGAGGATATGCACAAGTGTCATATATTAGGTGTGTATGTAAGTAGAGAGTCAATAGTCATGTATACAAGTGGCAAGATGAGAAGACAAAGGACATGTGAATTGTCATATGGAGAATATTCAACTACTTGAAGAGTCATCTTGTATGGCTATATTATGGAGATAAAGCTCCATAAAATATTTCCAAATGTAGAGCATATATTAGGATTGTATATTTGACTCATGAATAATATTATGAGTATTTTCTTTCAATAATATTCTATTGCTGAAATTTATGTTGATTCATATTCTATGAGAAACCAAGAGAATAATAAGTCTGATGGAGGAAGTCCAAATTGATCACACTTGGCGAGAAGGAAATAGAATGGCAGATTTTCTAGCGAATTGGGTGAGTATGCACCTGATAATATCGAACTGGAGATATAATTTCTCGGAGGACCTATGTAACTTATTGAACACTGACAAACCATGACATTTTTTAGGGGGGCAGGATTTGTTGTGTGGCTCCTTTTAGACATTCTTTTCAATCTCCTCATGCAAGCGGTAGTCAATAGTGGTGACTGGATGGTCTAATGCTTAGTGTGCTAGCGACTTTCTCCTTAGGCAATCCATGTGACTCCAAGTGTAGGTTCCAAGCTGGTCAATTATTTGATATCCTATAGAAATCAGTGGAGGTTCATGATTGATTAGATTGTGATTGTAGGTTCAATTATTATTTATTAATCGAGGTAAGTTACATCTAGTTATAGTGCATGGTCATTTTAGTCATCCTAGTATTTTGAGCAAAAAACCATCTAGAAACATCCCCTAGATTTTTATGGAAATTATTCAAATCATTCTGGTGTATACTCAGTTTAAGCCTTTTCTTAGTGCTACAAAGGCTGGTCTAGGATAATGAGGAAATCAAAAAAATTGAAGTAGAAAGTTGTATTCCAAAAACTCTACCTTGAGCCTATGGCTCTAATTGCAGATGAGGAGGTGATAGACATTCTAGGCAAATATGGGCTCCTAGATTGTATTAGAAAATTACATGGATATAATCTCTTGCTTTCTAGGTGGGTGGTGTATTCATGGAGTGAAGGTTTGGTTAGGGTGGGTAATCTAAGATTCAATATTGATGATGAGATCATAGCTAAGATGATTGGACTTTAATTGAATGGGAACTACCATAATCAATATGGCCATTTCCTACTTATGTTGTTAGGATTTTTTATTAATGATGGTGAATTCCTACCAAAGGATAAGGGCATTTTTAGAGCTAAGGCTCTCCAGCCACCTTGGGATCGGGTGATCTTGGTCATTATGGACTATTTCTCTCTAGAACCCTTGTGTGTATTCATCATAAGTTATCATGTAATGTTTCTCAACCAACTAAGAATAGGGATATATATGGATATTTTGACGTTCTTGTGTCATTCATTAGAGAAATAAATTTTAGATGACTAAAATGGTAAGGGTCTATATCCATTGTACCAAGTTTTAATTATTTTAATTTTTGAATTCATGGCTGCTAAAAAAAGTTTGACATGGTTGAGATCATAAAATTTATTGAGATCAATCCACTAGTATCTTTGAAACTTCCTATACCCAAAGACTCTTTTTCTATGCATGATATATCTAGTGGCTCTACTTTCTACCTAAACCTAGGGCCCTATCTTAAGCTTCAATATAGAAAGCTATATGTATCCTTATTTAAGGTGAATGGTGGAAAATTTAGTTTGCCCATGGAGTCTGGTGTTAGCTCAAATTTTCTAAACCATC
The DNA here is from genome assembly GCA_028583015.1 of Wollemia nobilis. Lineage (NCBI taxonomy): Eukaryota > Viridiplantae > Streptophyta > Pinopsida > Araucariales > Araucariaceae > Wollemia > Wollemia nobilis. The sequence goes on from JAQPPZ010008247.1 coordinate 30,036, forward strand.
CCATATCGAAAAAGGGTCTTGATTGGAGTTGGAACTCAGGAGGAATTTTAGTCACCTTGAATAGTGTTAGGGGTAGTAAAAGGTGACACTCTGTAAGGCTGTTAGAGAAGAACGTAAAGGAAGTTTCTAGCTGCAAGGAACCTTTTCCTTTGATGGAGGTCTTTTAGGATGGAGTCACCAGGTGTGGTCTACTGGGAATAATTTTATGGATAGTGCCAAGACCGAGTCCTTCTTGCTATAGTTGATCAAGTCCATTGAAGATAAGAAAAAATTTGTGATGGGCATGATTAAGATTATAGTTAAATTTTTAGAGGATGCAAATAGATGGATGGGTATCTTGCTAGATTTTATGGCTTCGAGCATGAACACTCTTGATGATTCTAATATTTTTCTTTAATTTTACTATCCCTATTCTTGTAGGGTAGTTTTTGTTTGTCCCTTGGAAGACTTTTCTTTTCTTTTGATCTTCCAGTTCCTATATTTTGTGTTGCTCATGAATGTGACCCTTTCGGGTTTCTATATTTTTGGACTTCCTTGGGCATGTTTGTAGTCAGTTGAGGGATCCTCTAAAAACCATATCTGATTAATTATCGAAAAACAAATATTATATGATATTTGAATGCATTGATATTATTCTGTAACTAAGTCTTCATGCAAATTTTATATGATCATGGTTATTTGGGACCTAAAATAATTTGGCTTAGTAGCCAAAACAAAAAAATAGTTATAAGTACCATATTTCTATGTGACCCTAATTATATAAACGTTTAAAATGCTATCAAAAGACCTATTGCTTCTATACTTACAAATTAGAATCTTGCAAACCATAACTAAACTTTTACTAATAACTTATATCTATGATAATCATCTTTGTATTCAACTTTGATTTTGATTTTTTAATAAAATATCAGAAGGATTTTATAGATAATAAAATCCATCAAATAATAAGTAAAAGAAATATTGATTTTTTTAATAAATTATAAAAGGATAGATCTTAAATCCTCTTGAGCATTATGTGTTGCAAAGTTAATATTCGTATTATTCCTAAATTTATACAACAACTTATAGTTAAGTCTTAAAAGTTGTAGTATCACTCTTTGTATTTGATATTTCAATTTAGGAAAGGCTACTTCTATAATTATGGTGGTTCCATTTTGAAACAAGTAAAAAAAATCCTTGTCCTCATCCAAGTGATTCAAGAATCTTGAGCTATAAATTCTAAATTAAAATAGGTTCATAACAAACAAATAGTTACAAGTGTTATTTTTCTAATGTAATCTTGATTATACAAACCTTCACATGTTATCAAAATATTTGTTACTTCTATACTTGTACAATTAATTCTTCTAACAATTGCTCTTTTGTCTAGTAGTGTACCTCCATAAATGTCACTAAAGATTTATAATTCTTCTCTAAAACCTCTTGTAGAGGTCTTTATCTCTTCATAAGTAAATGTCTTTAAATATTCCCTTGATTAAGTTTTTTCAACCATACTCACACAAACAAATGAATATAAAACCTATTACCATGGGTGTTGAAGAGAAACCCAAGAGAGGTATACTAAAATACCTTACCCTTTTTTCCTTTAATGACTAGTTTCATGGCTAAAAAATATAAAGGAATAAGGAATATACGTAACAAAATTCAAATACATTGATAAAATATTTATGAACAATATGCTAACCTCAATGAGAGTTATCAAAAAGAAATCATTTCTAACAATATTGATGATAGTACACATGCAATATTCCATGTAGTCTTTCTTGCATTTATTTTCATAAGGATCTATCAGTATTTGAAGGTTATTATACTAATAATGTTGGGATGAATTTTGTACTAGCCTCTTAATGAATTCTTCCTTATAAATGAAGTTAAATCCATACAATACATGGTCTTTATAAATATAATTCATGGTCCTTATCCTAGCATAAGATATGCTAGTAGCTAATATAGGATCCATTGCATCATCTTCTATATAGTTATGGATAAATTTTTATTTTGATAAGTTTGATGAATATTAGATAATATCAATTAATTTGATCATTTTGCTTTTTAATAAGAGAGCCATTTTTATGAATTTATTGCAAAGTGAGTCTCCCTTAATATGTATATTTGACCAATTATTTTCAATGATAATTTTGATCCATGTTAGAGTATCTTTTAAGTTCTACTAGGATATTCAATTCTATTTGAGTTATCACTCTTGTTGAGATTGATAAACTCCTAGTTATGATTAGATCAGATCTATTAGGTTGTTGTAATCCAACGACTCACTGGAGATCAACTTTGCTATTTATGCATAGCTGATCTCATGGAATAATCAATCAAGTATTTCATTTTCTAACATGGTATCAGAGCGGGCTTTCCCTGCCCTGTGAGCTTGAGGAGCTTTTCCTCATAGGGGGATTTCCCTCATGGAAATCCCCCATTTTTTTCCTTTTGGCCATTTTTTTAAAAACTGAGGGAGTATGCTCTCCATCTTTGATGGATCAAAAACCAGAAGTTTTTTTATGAATGCCAATTTTTATAGAAATTTTTTTAGTTAATTTTCAGATGTAAGTTTTTCTAGTTTCCCTACTTCTAATTCTGATCCATGAAAGTTTTCAGATGATAATCCTCACCATCCTAGGACATGCCTCAAAAATTTGATGAACGAAATTTGATTGAATAGTTTCCGCTAGTGGGAGATTATTTTTTTTGCTTGCAGCAATTTAATAAAGGCTTGTCATCAAAGCTTCAGAGCCATCGCAAAGGAGTAGGTTGTATGAAGAATGCCATTAAGATAAAGCTATTATGAGAATATGAGTCTACGGCATGGGTGTGTATCATGCTGGCGGAGTCGTGGTGAAGATCGCGTTCCGGGCCGATTGCGTGGAGCTTCATCTAATTTTCCCATCTGGTGTTTTGATGTGGCGATATGAGACAGAGGTGACGGTGAGAAATTTCCTAAATTACCGTTGCGGTGTGATAGGATTTGGTTTTTTTTTATTCTTTTATTTGCCAAATGGTATGTTCCGCGTCCAACATTCTGCAGTTTCATGGCCTAGTTTGATCATGATAGGAGATTCATTTCTGTGTAGCAGTGCCTCCAAAACCACCAAATTTTCCTTAGTGCCACGTGTGGAGTATCTCTATTTGTTACTCTCCCGTGATTTGTTGGTCCAATGATTTGCTAATGCCTGCGTTCTCGCCCGTTTTTTTCAACGTCGGGGCTCGAAGCAGAATTCACGCTCGGCGAGCTGGACTTCTACAACACCAATGTCTATGCGGGTCCCAAAAACAATGCACGGCACAACTTGCCTTCTCCGTAGGGCCCAATATCTACAAAAGCACATGTTCTCATTGCAAAGTGACAGTCAGAAAATCTAGCAAACGTGCGGCCAGTTTAATCTTTTTCTGATCCATTACGGAGCAGATTTTGCGAGGAGATTTCGACGCCAGAGTGTCATGCCCGAGAGATGTCTACCATTTGTGAAATACAGTGTTTTGAAATTCAGTAAAATATTTTTTCTTATGCTGGAGATGTTATGTTGTTATGGTTGTCGAGATCCATCTGTTAGCTACTGTGATGAATGCAGCATCAATATACGTTGTTTTACTGGGATCAAGTCACATTGGAAGGTCGTTGTGTTTTTGTTTCTTTCTGTACCATGATGTTACAGTTATGTTGCCATGATGTGCATCGGAGATGGCGGAGGAGTGCGCGATTTGATAATCATGGAAGACTGCGCTCCATAAAGAAACAGTCTGCCGGATTCAATCCCTTTGGCGCAATAGATCTTCTTTTTCCAGCGACTGCACTTCTTAGCGGTCGTGGATGAGTCGTCTGATGTGGAGCCTGGAGAAGTTCAAATTGAAATAATGCCCGCTCGTGACAATGGTGGCTCGTGACGATTGTGTTTGGCTATTTTTCCACCTGTATGGCTGCCCTCCTATCATTGGTAGTGCTGGTGATAATTTCGGGAGAATATTTTCTCGCAGAGGTCTGAGCTGTGCAGATGTAGTCGTAGTTGATGCAAGATCTGTGCAGATGGAGTTGTTTGAAGGAGAACGCCGAGCTGTTGGTCGGCCAAGTCTTCTATCCATAGCAGAGTTCATTTTTTCGTCAGCAAGGAGGACGTCTGTACAAGCACCCCAAAGCCTGGAACGTGGAGTTTAATTGACGCCAACAGAGAGGCGTTCTCCTCGAACTTGATCTCATTGATCGCAGAGTAAATAGAAAGACAACTGGTAAAAACGAAGGTTTAGATTACTCACGTGGGTGTATCTTCATCAATGTTCACATGTTTTTCCTCCTGTTGAGTGGTTGTTCTAGTACAACAAACTGTTATACTGAAGAAATCTCACGCGGTGCCGCTTCCTCCACCTTGCAAACGGTTCTCAAGTGATGGAGCCCCTCGTTTCTCGCATGCAAGGCAGTGTTTTTGGAACAAAATGAACCGTAATGGCACTGCTTTTGATGTTCAACCACTTCAACTTGGAGTAAATTAAAGTGATGATTCTGGCAATTTGGCGCAAATCATATAACCGTTCCTTCCTCACCTATTTATTCAACATTGCATTGTTATTTCTTACACCAATTTTTTTTTGGTAAATCTGATTTCTCATTCAGATATAATGCTGCCAACTATTTTTTGTGTGTGATCCGCTCGTGCAGAAGAACAGAAAATGTTTTTACACAACTATTGAGTTGTTGCTGCGTTAGCAGTCATATTTTATTTTGAGGACAGTCTTCTGGCGATTTGGTGCAATTCTGAAGGCACGTCTTTCAAATGATTAAGTGCAGACTTGAGATCATTAAAGGAGCTGCGAGCGATTTTGAGACATCAAATATTAGGGCATGTTTTGCAAGGAGTGCACGTCTATTAGAATTTTTTTGGAATTGAAATTCTGTTAACTCTAATCTATTAGAAAGTTTTTGGATCCGCAGTGAGACCAATTCAAATCTGGCAGAAAGAAGCAATGACTATATTATTGCGATCCATTTCATATGTCACTTTGTGCAATAGGATTTTGCATTTGTATGAAACTAATAAAAAACAAGAACGAGCGGGTGTTCATGGCACCTAGTTTGTATGGTGTTCAGGAAGATGCTAATCGATGCAGTTTTCAGCAGGAGCAACAAGCCCGAGCTTAGTCAAGTTTCAACACAAATGAAACTGCAAGCATGCTGCAATGAAGCTTCACTGAAGGAAGAGAAATATGCTTTGCAATGTCACTATTTTTTATGGACACAACTTCTTCCACTAGTTTCCCCTTATCCATTCACTAGCGATAGAAGAGGATGCAATAGCAGTTGTTAAATATTACGAGGTAAAGAAGGCCCAAAGGAATGGAAGCATCGAGCCATCTCAAGGAATAGTTGCTGAAGTGTAAAGATATTTGTTTTATAAAAAAGGCTAAGGAAGCCAACTCAAGTTCTTTTAATGCAAATTCAAAGCAGTCTAAACTCCACATTGAACAGAAAAGCTTTAACGCTTGTGATCAGCATGGAACATGCACTGGTAATGGTTTCACAGTTTGTCATGAAGATTGCTTACTGTCTTCAGGTTGTCACTGCTTTAAGGGTTATAAATTTAAAAGTAGTTCATCATCAGAAGATGAGTAAATTTTTGATGGGGTGGGAACTAGCTGCTTTGGGACTTCATGTTGCAAGCATTTCAGTAAGCATTTGGAACCATCGGAAAGTAAGCATAGGGATTCAGAGAGGCTTTCATGAAGATAGTGGTGATTGCATAAATGTTGATTGTGCATATTGTAGTGAAGTTGTGAGAACTGATGAAAGACTATTTTATTACCCAAAAGCTCTGGTTTTAGATAATCTGGAAAAAGATGAGCCCTTTTTGATGTGAAGAAGGCCATATTTTTTATGAGCTGCAGTTTTCTAATTTTTTTGTCTGCAGTGAAGACGATGCAGTAATTAGATTCGTACTGCTGCTCAAATTTCGAGTAGGACCCAATTTGTCTAAATCTTGTTTTGCTGCGTGGATGTCATGACCATTCTAGAAGTGACTGGTCAATGCCCGACTGCACTGGTCAACATCCGACTGCACTGGTCAACACCCGACTGCACTGGTCAACGCTCGACTACGTTGGTCAATGCCCGACTACACTGGTCAATGCTCAACTGCACTGGTCAATACCCGACTGCACTGGTCAATGTCGAACTACACTGGTCAAAGGCAACGAAGTCTGATTTCGTTGCAAAGTCAGGAGGACAGCTCCAGACTTAACCAAATTTTTGGGGAGCGGTTGGTCAACGCCTGACTGCGTTGGTCAATGCCCAAGTGCACTCGTCAAAGGTAGCAAAGTTTGACTTCATTGCGAAGTCGGGAGGACAGCGCCAGACTTAGCCAAATTTCTAGGGAGCAGTTTGTCAATGCCCGACTACACTAGTCAATGCCCGACTGCGTTGGTCAATGCCCGACTGCGTTGTTCAACGCCCGACTGTGTTGGTCAAAGGTTCGAAGTCGGGTTGCGTTGGTCAAAGGTAGCGAAGTCCGACTTCGCTATGAAGTTGGGAAGACAACTCCAGACTTAGACAAATTTTGGCCTTTGCAAGATCTTTCTGTCTTGCGAAATTTTGCAGTTCGGAGGCTTGTGTGGCTTCAGCATTGGTTTGCCTAGCTTGGCAAGGACTGTACAGAAGAGAGAAACATCAAATTTGAGTGCAATGTTTCAGATCTGAGCTCTAACTTATAGAACACAAACGAAATTGCTCTGAGGTGATTTGTACAGAGAACAACAAACTTTAGCACATAGAAATAATTGTAAACCCTATAGATGCCTTAAAAAACATCAAACTTTATTCATATAAAAAAAGGGTTACAGAAGTCCTCAATAGTGGAAATAATAACATTTGTAGACTAAGCTACACGATAAACTAAAAGGAAAAACAAATGTTGAGTTGGTTGCTCGGACATTAAACAGATGAGCCACACTGCTCACTGAAATGCTCTCCTCTTTTCTCTACTCTCTTCTCCACACTTCGACACCTATGTCTGAAAACCTGAACTGCCTTATATAGCTGTAGGGAGAAGAAGATAGGGTTTGTCCTCTAACAGGTTCTGACAGACCCTCAACTAGGGTTTTTGACCAATTGCCAAATTGGCATTAACTTCTACGATGATCGAATCTATCAGACGTCACATATGTTAGAGGGTAGGTGCGACGTCATGTCAAACTTTTTTTGGGATCCCTGGCTATGCGAGCGCAGTCCGAATGAGGCATAAAATTTGGGTTAATATTTCTAACACCCTCCTTTAAACCTGATTTCATGAGCGCTTTGACTCCAAGCTACTCTCATAATCTGCTGAAGTCTTCCTCCTTCAAAGGCTTTATGAAAATATCTACCAACTACTCCTTGGATCTGCAAAACTATAGTTGAATTTCTGTAGACTTCACCAACTCTCTGATGAAGTGATAACAAATATCGATGTGCTTCGTTCGACCATGGAACACAAGATATTTTGACAATGCAATGGCCGAATTATTATCACAAAAAATTATTGTCACTCCTTTCGAAGGATAGTTTAGTTCACTTAGAACTCTTCACAGCCAAACTGCCTGGCATGCAGTTGACATGGCAGTGACATATTATGCTTCAGCTATGGACAACACAAAGATGGGTTGCTTCTTGGATGCCCATGAGACTACCCCTGATCCGAGATGGAAAGCGTACCCAGAGGTGCTCTTTCGATCATCAATATTGCCAGCCTAGTCACTATTTGTGAAGCTCACTAGTTCCAACTGGTCCTATCTAGCATAAAATAGGCCATTGTTCTGCACCCCTTTGACATAGCGTAAGATCCTCTTGCCTGCTTTCCAGTGCATTTCCTTCGAATTCTTCATGAAATGACTAATCAGACTGACTCTGAACATTAGATCTAGCTAAGTTGCAGCAGTCAAATACATCAGATTGCCAACTAGCCTCTTGAACAGGGTTGGATCTACATTCCTCCTTGAATCCAACTTGCTCAGCTTCAAACCTGTGGCTACAGGTGTGATATCAAGTTTGTTGTCCTCCATATTGAACTGCTTTAGGATGTCCTTCGCATACTTTCCCTGATAAATTAATATGCCATCTATCGATTGGTCAACTTTAATGCCAAGAAAATAGTTCATCAGCCCTAATTTCGTCATCTCGAACTCCTTCTTCATGGCTGTTCTAAAATGGTCAAACAGGACATTGTTGTTGCTAGTATAAATCAAATCATCCACATACAGGTAGATGATAATGAGCTCACCTACTTCATTTGTCTTCATGTACAGGGTGTGCTCATATGGGCATTTTACAAACCCATTTTGCTAAAAATAACTGTTAATCCAGCTGTACCAAGCCCAAGGCGCCTACTTCAAACCGTACAGGGCCTTCTTCAGCTTTAGGACTCTGCCCTCCTAGCCTTCAATTTTGTAACCTGGTGGCTGGTCTATGTAGACCTCTTCCTCCAACACTCCATTGAGGAAGGCTGACTTAACATCCATCTGGTATAGGCGCATAAACCTCATGGGCTACCAATGCCAAGATCATCTTGACTATGTCAAGTCGGGCTACAGGCGCATAAATCTCATGGTAATTTATACCTGAGTTTTTGCTTGTAGCCCTTTGCCACTAGTATAGCCTTATGCTTGTCAACGTCTCCTTGGGCGTTGAACTTTGTCTTATACACCCACTTGACCCCAATGGTCTTCTTCCCTGCTAGAAGATATGTTAGTTGCCATGTATCATTCTTTTCAATGGCTTCAATCTCCTCATCCATCATCTGCACCCACTTATGATTCTAACTTGCGTCTTCGAACTCTACTGGATAAACTTCATTAAAGAATGCAAAGTCAGAGTACTCTTCATCTATGTGGGTTTGGGTTACCTCGTAGATTTATTGCAAGCTCCTTGTCTTCGCTGGAATCGCTAGGTTCTGGATTCTACTTGAACATGGAGGCAACCGAGATGGAGTGGCTGTGCTACTGTTGGAACCACTACTATTGCTAGAAGTTGTAGGTGGCTACAAAATTCCTTCTTCCAAGTCAACAGACTGTGCTACTACTGGCTCTGACTGGATAGTCTTTGACTTCCAATTTCAGGCTTCATCTTCAAGAAATTTCATATCATGGGTGATGATGAGCTTCTTCGTCACAGGGTTGTATAACCTATATGCCTTCACCTGCTCACTATACCCTATAAAAATGCACTCCTCAGCTCTATCATCCAACTTCTACCACTTCTCTTCTAGAACATGTGCATATGCAATGCACCCAAACACACGCAAGTGAGCCACACTTGGCTTCACATTGCTCCAGGCCTCTTGAGGGATTTTGTCCTTCACGCTTTTGGTGGGACATCTATTTAGCAGGTAGATTGCACATGTTACAGCCTCTACCCAAAATTCATGTGGCAATCCCTTTTCCTTCATCATGCTTCGTGCTATCTCCATGATGGTCCAGTTCTTCCTCTTAGCTACGTCGTTTTGCTGTGGAGTGTATCTGGCAGTGAACTGCATTCGAATTCCATGTTGCTTATAATAGTTATGGAATTTATTAGAGATGTATTCACCTCCACCATCTGTTCTAAGAGTCTTTATTTGATATCTACTATGTTTCTCCACCAAAGCCTTGAACTCCTTGAATCTGGTAAATGCTTCTGACTTCAGCTTGATGGCATAGATCCAAGTATTTCAACTGAAGTCATCTATGAATGTTAAGAAGTATTTGTTGCTGGCAAATGTGTTGGTCTGCATCGGACCACAAATGTCTGAGTACACCAGCTCCAATGGTTGTGATGCTCTCCAAGACTGACCAGAAGGAAATGAATCCCTATGTTGTTTGCTGAATAAGCAACCCTCACAAACTTGATTTTGTTGCTCTATCAGGGGTAAAACCTTCACCATCTACTTCTTGTGCAGTTTATTTAGGCCACTGAAGTTCAGGTGACCAAATCTGAGATGCCATAGCCAGGTAGCATCTTTCACAACTACACTCAGATACATCAATGATTCATTTTGAATTTACAGTGGAAACATTTTATTCTTCATCATGGACACTGTAGAAATTTGTGCATGTGACTTGTCTCTGATGGTGCAAGCTCCGTATTTGAACTGGATTGTATGTCCCTTCTGCACAAGCTATCCAATGTTCAACAGGTTGTGCTTTAGGCCAGGCACATAGTAGACGTCACAAATTTGCTTTAGTTTGTCGTGCCTGGTGCGGATAAGGATATTTCTTTTCCTCATTATGGGAACCTTGTTGTTGTTCCCCATCTTCACCTCAGACTGGACTGTTTCATCCAGTTGGAAGAACATCTCCTTGTTCCCCATCATGTGGTTTTTGCACCCACTGTCTAAATACCAGACATTCTTTTGGCACTCTTCCTCAATATTGCAAGTCAACAACACATTTCCTCCTACCGCATTTTCGGTTTCATCTGTGTAATGGGCTTGCTAATGGTTCTCCTTGGCCATCCATTTTCTACACTCTGAGATGTAATGGCCTAACTTCTTACAAAAATAACACTAGACCTTTGACATGTCCTTTTGACCAGATCCAACTTGCTAATTTTTTGAACTTCCTCTTCCACCTTGCTGATGGAAATTACATTTGGTCTCTCCTTCGCTAGGGTTTGACCGTCCTCCTTGCTTATTGCCTTTCCCATAACTAACTTTGCCTCTTCCTCCATGAGCACTAGAGGCACCATGGTGGTAATCATGTCTACTACTATCTCGAAATGAGACCTGAGCCCTGAATGCTTGCTCTAGAGAGGTCTGAGATGAATGGCTCAACCTTTGTTCATGTGTCTATAATGAACCCATGAGCTCGTCTGTCAAGAGGGTTTTCAGATATCTTGACTCTTTGATTGCTATCACAACTGAGTCAAACTCGGTAGGAAAACTTCTGAGAATTTTCTCCATGATTCTCTGGCTTTGCACATTTTCTCCATTCAACTACATCTGGTTGATAATTTCCATCGTCTGGGTGAAGAAATCACTCATGGAATCAGACTCACTCATCTGCAAATTTTCGAACTCCCTCCTGAGCATCTGTAGTTTCACCAACTTTACCTTATTAGTGCATTGGTATGAGTTGTCCAGAATCTCCCAAGCCTACTTCACCTTGGTGGCTGATGCGATCCATGGGAATATGGACTCCTCGACCGCTTGCATGATGTAGAAGAGGGCCTTCTGGTCCTTCTTTGTGTTCTCTTTCAATAGGTCCTTGTCTTCTTGAGAGAGGGCGACTAGTGCTGCTGCATCTATCGGTTCTAGGTAGCCATTCTTGACTAACTCCCATAGCTCCTAATATCCAAACATGATCTTCATCTGGATGCTCTAGTAATCATAATTCTTCTTGTTGAAGTGCGAGATCTGCAACTATAAGTTGTTGCTATTGGAAGTCATTTTGCTTCAGTATCCACATCAAGGTATCAGTAGCTCTGATACCAATTTGAAGAAATTTTAATTTCTTATTTTGCCATCAAGAGCGATGCTAAAGTTTGGAATTGACTGGTCAATGCCCAACTGCGCTAGTCAACGTCCGACTGCACTGGTCAATTCTTGACTGCACTGGTCAATGCCCGACTACAACTGCACTGGTCAATGCCCAACTACACTGGTCAAAGGCAGCGAAGTCTGACTTTACTGTGAAGTCAGGAGGACAGCTCCAGACTTAGCCAAATTTTTGGGGAGTGGCTGTTCAATTCTCGACTACGCTGGTCAATGCCTGACTGCATTGGTCAACACCCAACTACGCTGGTCAAAGGTAGTAAAGTTCGACTTTGCTACAAAGTCAAGAGGACAACTCCATACTTAACCAAATTTTTGGGGAGCAGCTGGTCAACGCCCAACTGCATTGGTCAATGCTTGACTACACTATTCAAAGGTAGTGAAGTCCGACTTCACTGTGAAGTTAGGAAGACAGCTCCAGACTTAGCCAAATTTTGGCCTTTGCAAGATCTTTCTGTCTTGCAGACTTTTGCTATCCAGAGGCTTGTGCGGCTTTGACGTTGGTTTTCTTGGCTTGGCAAGGACTGTATGGAAGAGAGAAACATTGGATCTGAGTGCAATGTTTTAGATCTAAGCTCTAACTTATAGATACCGAATGAAACTGCTCTAAGGTGATTTGTACAGAGAAAAATAGACTTTAGCACATAGAAATAACTATAAACCCTATAGATGCCTTAAACAATAGCAAAATTTATTCATATAAAATGAGGGTTACATAAGTCCTCAACAGAGGAAATAATAACATCTGTAGACTAAGTTGTAGGATAAACTAAAAGGAAAAACAAATGTCAAGTTGGCTACTCGAACATTAAACAGATGAGCCACACTTCTCACTGAAACACTCTCCTCTTTTCTCTGCTCTCTTCTCCACACTTCCACACCCATGTTTGAAAACCTGAACTGCCTTATATAGCCATAGGGAGAGGAAGATAGGGTTTGTCCTCTGACAGGTTCTGACAGACCCTCAACTAGGGTTTTTGACTAATTGTCGAACTGGCATTAACTTCTACGACTATCGAATCTATCAGATGTCACATCTATCAGAGGGTAGGTGCAACGTCATGTCAAAATTTTGTCAAGATCCCTGACTGCACAAGCATAGTCCGGTTGAGGCATGAAATTTGGGTTAATATTTTTAACATTTTTTTGGAGGACGCTACCAATCAAAGAGGTCCCTACCTCAAAGTATTTCAAAATTCCACTATTTAGAATGGCTGCTATTGTACCAATTTTCTCACCTACAAATTCAACTCAAACGTGGAAGATATTCTCACCCATTGACCGAGATGGCTTCCATAACTGTAAAATCTATGAAATATGTTACACTATCACAGTGTAGAACTAGCTCCAATTTTTATGGTAGGCAACATTCGGATAACTCCCCTAATAGCTCACCAGTGTTCAGAGTTACCAACAATTTTTAGATGAATTTGTTTTCAGAGGTTGACCACATATGGAAGCAATGTGATGTACAAGTGTCCAATTTGAATGTGCATCATAGGAATTTCTACATGGGGGCATCACTGGTTTGTACTTTCTATATTTAGCTGGCCTCCCTCAAACCATGTGTCCACCGATGATGTGTTCGCCCACCTACCACGCGGGTCACCTATCACGTTGTGGTCACTTTTGTAGATCATCATTGATCTCTTTGCCAATGATGGAATGGAAAACATATTTATCACTACATGTTGTATGCGATGCCACCCGACTATGCACTACCAGTCATTGAGTCATTGCAGTTTGTTATTTCTATGGGGACAAGCTTGAACAAATCTTCTTGTTCTAATATTATAGTCAGATTTTCTAGGCCTTGTTGGCATATAACCTCTCACATCAGCTATTTCCATAGCACCACACGTTCATGTTGCTCGCAAGATTCTTAGCAGGGCAGGAAAATTTAGATGGTAAGACCTTGTTTTACTATCCCTCCGATGCAACCTATAGATGGCGGCCCCTAGTGGAGTTTGTAATGTTGCATCGCATTGGATGAACACTGTTATAGTGACTATATTTTGGAGGACTCAAACGATCCTGTGGGGGAATTTTTTTCAGTGTAGTATTGTGTTTAAGAATGTGCCCCAACATATTTCTTGCGTTGGTGCGATTGTTCCAAAGTTTCGATCGAAGCAGTAGATGGTGCTATTTTTTTATTTATTAATGTGCTATTTTAACCAGTTGTGAAGACAAGATGCAGGTAACAATCCAAATAACTACAATGGATGTTGCCCACATGTGGAGAAGATGTTTGTTCTCATAGTAAAACTCCCACCCATTTTCTAACACATTATTTATATTTTATGTTTAGTAATCCATATGCATGTGGATAGTGGAAAGGGACTTGAAGGGAATTTTATTATTTTTCACGGGCTTGACATTTTTATCTGATACTTCCCTACAAGGGAAATTATTTAAAGTCCATGTTTTATTATTCTAAAGCCCATTCCGGAATATTCTTAAGAGAGGGAAATTGAAAGGTATATTATTTTTCTCATAAATGAAGGTCACATTGACACCCAAACATAAGGGTATTTATAGTCATCGAAAAGGTTTTTCCAAGCCAGACATTATAGTATAGTCCATTTTCAGTTTTGAAGCTATTTTTCACACTTTTTGTAGCTCAAAATATTGTATCATGGAGTGCATTCTCGGTTGAACCCAACACTCCTATAATTGGTGCCATTTTTTTGTTGTTTGTCCATTTTTTTGGACCTTTTTAATCAGCCCATTGTGTCCATATAGATGGTAACCACACACTCATCCTTACGGAGTCAATTTGAACATCTCTTGCAATTCTTGTGGTTCTTTCCACTCTATATTCACACTTTTTTTTGTAAGACGCGTTGGTTTTGAGAGGATTTTTTTAGTGACATTTTTTCATGGTTCACAATCTTCATCTATGTCACAAACACCAGTCTAGAAGTATGATTTCGTTCATTTCAGTGACAAGTCTACTTTTTTGAGACATTTGATGGGTCCTTTGTAGGCTTCTTGATGGAAGTTGTCCTAGGGGAGGTTGAAGAGGACATATTCCTTCCTCTCCATCCTCCGTGAAAATATTCCTTCTTCTTATTCTATTATGGTAGGTGGTTTTCTCCCTTGGGGTTTTTTCATCATTCCCTTATTTTGTTGTTTGTCCACGAGATTTAGACCTTATTTTAGCCTATTGTGCTCATATAGTTGGAAACCACATATTCATTCTTGTGGAGTCATTTTGGACTACCCTTGTGACATTTGTGGTTCCTTCTCCATATATTCACACTCCTTTTTGTGAGACACTTTGGTTTTAGGAGAGTTTTCTTTAGTTTTTTTTCTTCTTTTTTATCACATATTGTACATGAGTACCTTATAAGGCCTTGTTGCTGGGACTCATTTCTGTGGCTATACCATATCTATTGTACATGAGTACCTTATCAGGCCTTGTTGTCGGGACTCATTTTATGTGGGTATGCCACATATTGTTTATTCCTTTTTCACTTACCCCTAGTATCACTTAAGGGGGCTTTTAGAGTATATTTTAAGTTCTACTAGGATATTCAATTCTTTTTGAGTTATCACTCTTGTTGATATTGATAAACTCCTAGTTATGATTAGATCAGATCTATTAGGTTATTGTAATCTAATTGCTCATGGGAGATCAACTTTGATATTTATGCATAGCTGATCTCATGGAATAATTAATCAAGTAATTCATTTTCTAACAATCCATACTTGGATATATATTTTCTTAATATAGTTATACATTTTTTCCATAATTATGTGAATAAGTCATTAGAAAACCACTAAATATTAGTTTAAGCATAACACTCTCTTCAAATATCATTAAATCACCTAAATCAAGTTGTTTTAAGTATAGACTATAGCACAAATTTTGTGAACTTTATTTTAGTTTTGCCCTATTTATAATTGATTTGAGGGAATTGCAATCTTATTTTTTAATTTAAATTAATTAAATTATAAACTAATTTATCTACTAAAATAGCTTAGATGTCTAAGCATATAGATGTATTCAACACCAATGATCTTAAACTTGAGGTGCTTATCATATATGTTGGCCTTTTGAAAAGGTTGAGATAGATGCTTAACTATACATATATACTTAGATATCTTAGATAGTTGATGATATATCTTAGGTATATTATGAATTGTTGTTGTCCTAATTAGTATGATAATAAATGATTTTTTAAAGATTTTTGTGGTCATTAAAATTTTAGTAACTAATAAATTTTTACATATTTACCTGAAATTTTTTAAATAATAAATTTGATAAAATTTAGTGTATATGAAAAGGCTAACTTGCAAAATTGCAATTCTTATTCATCATTATGTTCACTTCAAAATTTAATCATTCATAAATCTAATAAATTTATTGTATTGTCTTATTTACTCTAGGATCCAAGAATTCTATTAGTATTAAATTATAGAAAGGAGTGTTATTTATTTTATAAATATAAATTAATTTAAGATATATATAGTTTTTTATTAGGTCGAAGAAGTGGTTTTTAAATGGTCCTCAAACCTTTTACAACACCAATAAGGGGTTTTGAAAGGGTCCTCAAACCTTTTACATTAGAAAGAAAGCCTAAAAAAGAAGGATATAGAAGAACCACATAAGGACAACTAAAAAAGATATGACATCGTCTAACCACAAGAGCAGGATCCTAGAAGTAGAGAGAATAAAACAAAATCATGGTAGAGAAACCAATATATACAAGATATGAACCAAAAAAATAGGATCCATAAAATGGAATTGAATGTAAGAAGCCTAAAACTAGGGTTAGAACCACTGGAGAGAAAGTAGGATCCACCTAGATTTTGATTTAATCTACCATGGAAAATAAATATACCTCAAGAATATATCCAAATTTGCTTGGATAGAAGATTCTTCCATCTAATATGGATAGAGAAACAACAATTTCAGAAGATAACAATAGAAGTAGGGTTCAATTGTAAATAAAATTTGCATCCAAAGGCTAAAATAGGATATCCTACAAGAGTGTCTCAATATCCATACAACTTGGTAGATGAACAACACATACTCTCAAGGAAAGCACTCCAATAGTATGAAACTAGATGGGACATCTTCTTTCCCTTCTTCATCCAATTTCCCACTCCTTTTTAATTCAAAATTTAAATTTAAAATTTTCTTTCTCATATATTTCTATGGGGAAGAAAAATCCATCACCAGATCAAATTTGGTCCTAGTCAAAACATCGTCATCTAGCTTGTGATTAAACCTAGAACTAGTCTAAACATCATATTCCTACAACAGAGGTATGAGATTAAACCTAGAACCAGTATAACCAATATATTTATACAAAAGAGACACCAGATCTATCTTAGAACCAAATAGAAAATTCTCAAGTGGAAGAAATATTTCCCTAATATCTTTAAAAATCTTGCGCAAACTTAAATAAAAAATTAAAATGTTTCCCTCTTGTTCGTATGACCAAGGAAGGGTTACCTATGAGGGCCTCCTTGGATCCATTTTTCTATGGTCCTCCTATAAGGTCTTCTTTAGATCCATAATCCCAAGATATTTATACCAAATATTCCATAGATCCACGATTCCAGGGTATTTCTACAAGGATTTTTCCAAATCTACGAGCACTAGATCCACATTTCTAGGGAATTTCTATGAGATATTCCATGGATCCATGTACCCAAGGATTTTCAGTAAGGGCATTCCTAGATCCATGTTCCTAGGAATTTCTTGAAATGGCTTCCGTAGAACCATATTTTTAAAGAATTTCTATAAGGAATTCCCTAGATCCACAATACCAAATTACTTTTGCTAGGGCTCTCTTGAATCCATGATCCTAGGGAGGATTAGATCCACTCTGAAACTTAAATACTCCAACATAGTTATTTGTAATAATATAGGATTCATGTTCTCAAACACATCAATTATAGGACTAGCAATAAAACTATTAACAGTTGAATTCTTGTTCACATCTAAAATTCAAATTTGAAAAAATTTCCCACCTAGGACGAACAAAAGAAGGTAAAACCTAAAAGAACTTCTTTGGATCCACAAAATCAGGATTCATGGTCATAAACAAATTAGTTCTAGGGTCATTATTTCCTATGTGAGCCTCCATGGATGAGAAATCCTGAAGAATCTTTTCAATGTCCACATAATCAGGGGAAGACAGATCCACCCCAATCCCTATAGGCTCTAAAACCACTAGCACACAAAATTTAAAATCAAAGCCAACACTTCACTATAGTGGACATCCTCTCCCACCAAGGAAGAAAACCCTTTCACTTCCTTACAACCTCCCTCTCCCTGTCCCTTTCATTCTCCTTAAAAATCTTCTATAAAGAGAAACCTCCAGAACTGCTCTTAGGTGGCTAATAGTACTGTCCTATTCGAGTATACCACTATCTAGAGGGAAGCCATAGGATATTTTTGTGTGTCCTCTCAGTCTTACATATGTGTAGAGATTCAAACTCAAGACCTCTCAAATGGAGGAAATTGTTTGCAATAACCAAAATTTAATAAAGATATTATGTTAATTTTTTTTTCAACCAAAAAGAAATATTTGAAAGCATTTATTTTTTATTTTTATACATAATATTCTTAAAAATATTTGCATTAATAAAATGTACACTTTTTTACCAAGTAATAAATTTTTTATATATTTAATTAATATTTGTCAATGAATTAAGTTTATGAAATTTAATGGATTTGAAAAGACCGATCTCCAAAAATTCTATGAATGTCAAGCTATAAAATGGGTGGGTGTTAGTTTGTGTATTTTATAAAAGCAAATATATTTGATAGTAGTGTTATAAATTTAGATATTGTAATGTGTCATCCTAAAATTATTTGCAGAATAAATTATTAAAAATAGTGATTAATAATGTGTTGACTATTTTTTTATTATTAAAACACATAATTATTATTTTTTTAAATAATACTTCTTATAAACATTCTTGCCCATACACCATAATCAGGTGGATAACACCCACAATTGTTATAAATGTTCTTTCCTCCTAGATTCCACCGGATCCATTGTAAAAGACTTTTGATATAATAATATATAAATCTAAAATATTTATTTGTGTATAGATATTTTTAATTTATTTATTATTATTATTTATTTAAAATAATTAATTTATGATATTTATTTTTTCAATAAATTATAAACAATAGATACAAAGTTAAAAGCTTCACACCATAAATCAAGATTTTAATCAAATGAACTATAACATTATATACTATATTAAAATCACTATAAAAAAAAATACTTAACTTATAAAAATCTCACTATAATTCAATTATTATTAATAAAATTATTAATTTAATTTATCATAATACTACAAAAATATATTTATAAATATCATCGTACTATAACATCAAAAGTCATTCAATTATCATGACTATATTTATCAATAATACGTGATAATTATTAAAAATAATCTTAAATAATGAACTTGTTTTGCGTTAAAATCCTTGCATATTAATGAATATTTGTATGCATATTTATTAATGAGTTTTTAATAATCTTAAATAATGAACTTATTTTGCGTTAAAATCCTTGCGTTAAATCTAAGTGAAAATAAAATGATTTCTCCCTTCATCAAATGATTTTGTAAGTGTCAAGGCCCTTATCGGTGCACTTGCTTGCACACGAAACAAAAGAGTTGAAAAGTCCGTGGTAACGTTGATCTTGTGAATTTGTATACTTTGTTTATTTACGGCGGCCCCGTCATTGTGTCTGTTTGTGAGCATTTCAGACGGAATCAAGGAATTTGTTGACAAAAGGGGTTCTCCTTTGCCGAAACAGAGGATGGCAAGAAGGTCAGAGTGTTAGAGAGGACTGTGTAAAATAAAATAAATTTATCTAACATCTTCTTCTTCGCCTTGGTAATCTTTTTAAAAAGAAATAGACAAAAACAATAGTAATCCTCCATCCGGACGTCGGAGTGTGTATGAGTCTCAATAAGAAGAAAAAGAAAAAACTTATCAACGCCTTCTCCTCCTTCTCTCTGGTAATATATATAAAGATATATGGTAATCCTTCATCCGGAAGCTTGCTTGCGCAGTAAATCCTTACATTCCGTTTGGCTACATCAGCAATAATAATAAGTAAAAAAAAATCAAATGTAATTGAGAAAATATTTTTTTATTTTTTTTCTAAGAAAACAATTCTATAAAATTCTGTCAATACTTCCGATCGTAATATTTACATGTTACTAAGCCGTCTTTAGCGGTGCAAATTTATTAAGACTTTCACAGAGGTTGTTCGACGTATATTCGCCACCCTGCTTCTCTTTTCTTCTTTTTAAGTTTTATTTCGGTGGTTTACGCTATATGAGCTTTATATGTTCTCCACTATACTGTCATGTGCAACAACCAATGCACGCCCAGTCCGTGCGTTATTAGTAAAAGATATTATAATAAATACATCAATAACATCAAGTTTTTTATTTAGCAAAGATTAAAATTACAGTTTACCGATGCATTGGTATTATATCAAGCTTGTTACTAGTATCTTATATTTGTTGTTAGATTTTTGCAAGTTAAGAAATTTTATATCTAATTTGACATTGTTTTTTGGTATAGCTTTTTAATTATAGATTTTGCGATTCATAAGATCATTGTCAAAATGAGTATCAATAACAAATTATGTATGTGTATATGCTTGAGTTATTTTTTGTTTACTTTTACCTCGTAGAACTTGCAAACAGTTATACCATTAGGTTATAATAATGCTTAAAGGTGAAGGATAGTTGAAGTGAACTTAGGTAATTTTTACATCTAACAAAACAAATATTTTGTAAAATAAATTATCTAAACGATCTAAGTCAATAGTAAAAGATAACAATCCTAAACTAAGAAATTTTCAAGTGAGACACACTCTTAAGATAGCAAGGCAATCATTAACAAGATACTCCCAAATTATTTTATTGATATAAGCACTTAGAAGATACATTTAATAGATTATCATGTATTACTAAACATGCAAGAGAGGGAATTCAAATTGATATGGACTAGAAAGGCATTGGAGATGGTTTTTATGTAAATTTTGCCAAGAAAATAAAATGTCTTGAGTTTTGGAGTCATAAATTTTTGAATTTAACAACCTCTAATTGGTATCTTTAATCATGCAATTCTGATTTTGTTCCGTCTAAGGTACAAAACATGTCTACACTATATTCCTAGTTAAAGAATGTCATTTGAATTATGTTTTATCAAACTCATATACATAGCAAATTAATAAAATTTATCAAGTGAAACATGATTATTCTATGTAATATCATTACTCCAATAGATTTATGAATCACAACATCACAAAAATAGATTCTAAAATTGTTCCACAATTGTCAAGAAAACACCAACAATATTCTAAAATACACAACATTGATATATGCACATGCAAAGAGGCACAAAATAATTGAAAATAAAATTTGTCCTCTAGTTTTCAAGTCATAATCTTGAAATTTGATCCATGAATCTCTTACCATTTTCCAGGACTATTTTTACTAATTGAAGCTTAGAATACACATATACAAACATTTATGAGTGAAATATAAGGTATTATATTCTATAGCAAATATCTAATCAATTAATGCTTCAAGTTGAATATTCTTTTCTAAGATAAACAAAAGATAGTATAAAATCAAATTATATACCCAATTTCGATAACTTGTTAACACATCTATACAAAATTGAGGCAATTAAGAATCCATATAATATATACATACATGGAATTTAGACTGTCAAAAGGCTCCAAATTTAACTTGTATAGTCAATTTACAAAATCTATTAACACATCTAAAAATATCTAAAATAATTAAGAATACATAAGTATAGGTACAAGCATGGTATTTATTGTCAAAGTGTGAGTGAATATCTTATGTTAAATGTAATCATACTACTAGAAACAAGGACTTATGTCCTCACAAAAGTATATATATATATATATATATATATATATATATATATATATATATATAAATATATATATATATATATATATATAAACTTCATACCAACTACATATGCATGTCAAATGAAAACAATAACAGTAATGGAATGCATGTTTTAAATTCCTATTCACTATTTAATTTCATCATATTTTCTCCTAATTTGTTTCATTGTGATAATCCCAACAAGAAAACCACTCAAATAATTATCTCTATCATTAAAAAACCATTTTCCCAAGCTTCTCCTCCTTATTTTCCTTGAGTAAAAGGAGAAAATAATTATAATAAGACAAAATTTATTTTTAATTAAGGCAAAAACAATGGAGTACTATGATTTGAAAAAATATAAGGTATTATATGGCAACATAGAAATCAATGTATAACCTTTCATCTAATACAATATTAGCTATGATTAATATCTTGTTGTTAAATATTCTTTAACATCTTTCAAAATCTGAAAATTATCATTGAAGACCTTGTACATTCTATAATTATCTTCCAAAAATCTAAGCAATTTAGAGTATATGACCTAAAGATAATATAATGAACATTTTTTTCTTAATTAGCTTAATAATTCAATGAATATATTATACACATAATTATAAAATAAATTTCATGTTGATTGTTGTTATAGTGTACATTATTTTCAATCAAATTAATGTAGATTTTATCTTTTATTTTTTTCTCATCATTTCATCACTCTCTTTAACTACATTTAGTTTCTCTTATAATCACTTTGACTTACAATAATAATGTATTGAGACACAAGAATAAAATAAATTTATGTAAACATCAATTGAAGCACAAATACAAATAATATTTCAAAATGAACAATATAAAGATAATACATAATTAAAACTTATGTTTAATTAAAATCTATATGTATGATTTAAAGGAGACCATCGATTCAAAATAATCAATGTGTATAGTTATTTTAATGGTTGTCTAATTGAGATTCCTTGACATAGAATCCTTGGAATGGGTCATCATATAGTATTTACACATTGATTCTCTTATAACAAGGACAATATATTTAAATGTGACTATGAATTCTATGAGTCAATTATTCTTATGGTCATTTCATGGAAAAAATAGTATTGAGGTAATTATATTAATATTTTTTTAATGTTCAAACAATTATTAGCATGGGTCATCCTATGGATTTACACTTTTATCAATGTTATTATTAATAAGTCCATCCATTCACTACTACCCCACAATAAGTTGGATATGTCAACTAAATTTATACTTAATGATATATATTATGTTTATAGGTAAACTTAAGAAATAAGTCTTTATTTTTAAAAAGTTAACTAGATTTATAGTCAATAAAAAATGCTTAAAAAATTAATAATATTAATATATTTAATATTTTACTATATATTTTAGTCTAATGTGATCCTAGATAACATATTTGGAGTCAAACACCTACCATTTATATATTTCTTAATGTTCTCAACCACTTGAATAAGATAATTAAGATTGATCATTTTGAGGAGGATTCATAGAAAACATGAGAAGTAGGTTTAGATATATAATAAACTATAAATTCAATTTACCATAAATTTTAGCTTATAATAAGACTAGCTAAACTCATTTGAATAAAGGGGTTAGAATGTTAAAAAGTTAAAGAGTATTTTTTAACATCCATAAACTATAGGTCATATCAAATTGACGTATTTTATATGAATACATACTCACCATCAAATCATATATTTAAAGGTTATCACTTTTGATGATTGTGGATATATTCAAAACTTAGACATTCCATTTGAAGTTCTTTTCATACATCTTTAGCATATATAATTCCAAATGGTTAATCTATATTGTGGATGTTGAATTTTATCAACCAATTGAATTCAATTCAGTGGACTAAATATCAACCTTTGGACCTATAAAGAATAGGAAGAAGAAATAAAGAACATTATAGTAACCTTCAATCAATACTATGTTGTCATAATTCTAAGTTACCATAAATTTAATTTATAATAAGGTGAAAACAAATAATTATTTTTTAAGCATCTAGTCAGCTCATGCTAAGAATTAATTTTTTTTTTTAAACATATGTTAACCACTTGAATATAGCTTGGTGGGATAAAAATTAATATGAATATTTGGTTACCATTCTTGATTAATTAAATGTCAAATTTTAAATTTTAATATTAATAAAAATAATACCTATGTGTTGTAGGTGAGTTGGAGAGGGTAGGGCAATCCTCCAAGGATGTCCCTGGTTTGAATCTCCACCCTATCAAATGCAAATTGGGTACCCAAAATTTAGTTGATAATATTGGTGCGGTCAGGGTTGAGTGCGAATCCTGGGTGATTTTGATGGTGTAGAACCCATGGTCGTGGTTTCTCAGACCAAGGTAGCTCAAAAAGAAGTTTTTTTCTAAATTCAAAAAAATAATAATAACAATATTAATCACTTTTTGTCCAATGCAAGGCATGAACATCACCATGATGATTCTTGGTTTGTTATCTAAAGATATAGTTAAAATGACATTAAATTATCTAGGAAATCAAACCAAGGTAACTCACTAGCAAGGGCTTGGCTATTACCAACCATCGTATCCTTTTAGGTAAAAATTTTAGGATTAAGCACAACTCTTTGAAAGGTTTTTGGTCACTTGTGCAGTAGTTTGAACTTGGCTCTCCTAGATGAAAATCCAAAATCAAACCATTGTGGTGTCCAAACAAGGTAAAATAATTTAAGGATAAGGGTTTTTGAAAGGATCTCGATCCCTTGTGTGGTGGTTTGAACCTAAGTCTCCTCGATGAAAACCTAATTTCTTATAATTATGATGTTCCAACAAGGACTAAAAAAATGGATAATTTTAGAAAGGGTCTCGATCCTTTGTGTACTAGTTCAAACTTGGGTCTTCTCAACTAAAATTTTTAGGATAAAGCACAACTTTTTGAAAGGGTTTTGATTTCTTATGCAATGGTTTAAACCTGAATATTTTTAATGAAAATCCAAAGCCAAACTATTATGGTGTCCTAGAAGGATAAAAGAATTTAGTGTAAAGCAGGTTTTTGAAAGGGTTTTGGTCCTTTGTTTAGTTGTTTAAAAGTAACTCTCTTACATGAAAAAATAAAAACTTACCTTTATGATGTCCCAACAAGGACTAAAAAAAAAGAATAAAAAACATACCACTCAAAGACATACCACTACGATATCCCAAAAAAGATAAAAAAATAGGGTAAAGTGCATGTTTTTGAAAGGATATTGATCTCTTATGCAATGGTTTGCACCTAAGTATTCTCTATGAAAACCCAAAGCTATACTACCATAGTGTCCCAAAAATGATAAATATTAAAATCCTTTATTCAATGGTTTGCACCTAAGTCTTATGGATGAAAACCCACAACCATACTACTACAATGTCCCAACAATGATAAACATTAATATCCTTTATGCAATGGTTTACACCTACATATTATCATAAAAACCTAAATCCATACCACTAAGATGTCCCAACAAGGATAAATATGAAAGAAAAACATGAGTTTTTTTAAAGCATCTCAATATCCTTTTAAAAATTTTAGGGTAAAGCACGAGTTTTTTTTTATAGCAACCTGGTCCCCTTCTATTGGGTTTTAGGTTTGAACATGGGTCTCTTGGATGAAAACCACTATAGTATCCTTCATTGAAAAAAGGAGTGCACACTTTTTGAATGGATCCAATACCTTGTGAAGTGGTTTGAACCTAGGTCTCGTTGACGAGAATCCAAAAACATACTACTATGCTATCTCAATAGAGATTTAAAAACCTGTTCTTTACCCTAATTTTTTTTAATGTCCATGATAGGGCAGTGTAATTGACTTTGGGTTTTTATGAGAAAACTTTGATTCAAACCATTACACAAAAGACCAAAACCCTTTCAAAAACCCACACTTTACCCTAAAATTCCATAGTATAATACTATTACTATAATTTTAAACATAATATTTAAATTCCTTTTCACTTTATAAAATAACTTTATGTGAAAATCAAACCCAAAACATAATAACTTATCAAAACTCACACATCATAATTAAGCATTAATAATTTAAAAATAAATTATATAATTCAAATAACGACTATTATTACTTACTTAGCTTTTATATTATAGGCGTAAAACTAAATTTTTAATGTATAAAATAAATAAAATATAAAATTTTAATATATTATATACATTATTTTTTAATATTTTAAACGCACTTCTATTAAAATAAGCTATTTATTTTAAAATAAGAATAGGCAATACTAGTATAAACCGCAACCAACAAAATAAAGCTAAAGACAGAGGCTTCAATTGTATCTCATTCGTATGTTAGAAAGAAAAAGACAAAAAGAACAGATTTTAGGAAAATAATTAAATAAAATATAAAATTTTAATATATTATATACATTATTTTTTAATATTTTAAACGCACTTCCATTAAAAGAAACTTTGTATTTTAAAATAAGAATAGGCAATACTAGTATAAATCGTTACCAACAAAATAAAGCTAAAGACAGCATGTAAAGATATAACTAGTCACACATATGAATGCCTTCAATTGTATCTCATTCGTATCTTAGAAAGAAAAAGACCAAAAAAAAACAGATTTTGAAAAAAAATTAAATAAAATATAAATTTTATTATATTATATACATATTTTTTAATATTTTAAACGCACTTCTATTAAAAGAAACTATGTATTTTAAAATAAGAATAGACAATACTAGTATAAATTGCAACCAACAAAATAAAGCTAAAGACAGCATTTAAAGATATAACTAGTCACATATGAATGCCTTAAATTGGAAGGATGTTATTGTATTATTGGTTATGTGATTTAAATTTAATTATTTTTAAAAGGAAGGCAACAAGTATTTCTAAAAAGGAAGGCCACTTATTTAGTTCGCTTCTTTACCATGAAGGATGTAGCCGAATCAATTTAAAGCTCGACCAAGCGACCCACCGTCTGGAAGAGGAAGACAATTACCGAATCAATTTAAAGCTCGACCAAGCGACCCACCGTCTGGAAGAGGAAGACAATTACCGGGGAGAAATCTAGAGTCTTCCTCTTAACAGTTACGGAATGAAATGTTCCAATGTGGACCATGAAAAATTGAATGGATGAAATTCCACAGCATAATTTAAAAGAATAGGGACCATGTATGATGGAATGGATGAAATTTGCTCGTTAAGTCGGCAAATTCAAATTTACTTTGCTCGTTAAGTCGGCAAATTCTAATTTACTTTGCTCGTCCAGTCGGCAAGTCAAGTAAGAGTTCCGTCTACCTGTCTGTCCTTTGTTTCCTCAGTTTTTGCGCGAAACATGAACCCGCCGCCGCACAACAGAGGACGCGGCTGTTTTTTTTCAACAGTTCCCTTGCATTTTTCGCGTCAAATTTCCTATAAATAGGGATTGGGAATGGGGTGAAAATACAGAGAGATACAAAGGAAAACGTTGATTGAAAGAAGCAAATCATGGGAAGTAATAAGCTCTCATCATCATCATGTGCTCGAGTAGTGGCACTTGTGCCATTATTGGTGCTGGTCGTGGTGGATGTGGGTTATTCTCAGAACTGTGGGTGTGCCAGCGGACTATGCTGTAGCAAATTTGGATACTGTGGAACTGGAGCTACCTATTGTGGAGATGGTTGCCAACAAGGTGCTTGTACTTCTTCTCCATCTCCTCCTTCCTCTGGAAGTGGAGGTGGAAGTGTGGATACCATCGTTACGGCTGATGTTTTCAACGCCTTCGTTTCGGGGGCTGTCGATGGATGCGCAGGGAAGAGCATTTACACTCGTGACGCCTTCATCACTGCCGCCAATGCCTTCTCTGGATTTGGTACTTCTTCTTCTTCCGCCGACGTCAATAAGCGCGAAATCGCTGCCTTCTTCGCCAACGCTGCCCACGAGACTGGAGGTACTATATTACACGTTTACTAGGTATCTATATACTGATATGACATGGTATTCTTCTGCGATTCAAAGCTAATTTAACCTACATCCGCATACACATGTATATAGGATTCTGCCACACTGAAGAGACAAAACCCCTCATCATCTACTGCAATTCCACCTACACGAACTATCCCTGCGCGTCCGGAAAGAACTACCATGTCAGAGGCCCGCTTCAGCTTTCGTGGTAAGCATTAGTCATAATTTTCTTTGTTCTCCCAACTTGTTCAGTGAGTAGTCATATATTTATATTCAAGTGCGTAGAAGACTATAAATAAAATGAAATATGCCAGGAATTACAACTACGGAGCAGCAGGAGATTACATAAAATTTGATGGGCTGAACAATCCAGAGTTGGTGGCGACCGACTCGACCATCTCGTTCAAGACAGCAGTGTGGTTTTGGATGGTGAACAGTAACTGCCATACTGCCATCACCTCTGGACAGGGTTTTGGAGGGACAATTCAAGCTATAAACAGCGGGGAATGTGACGGTGGAAACGCTGCCGAAGTCAGCAACCGAGTGAGTTACTACAATAAATTTTGCCAGCAGCTTAACGTGGACCCTGGCACAGATCTTCAATGCTAACTTATCCTTTCGTACCTGAATGTCATCTATTATCAACCATAATAATAATAAGAAGAAAATGAAGTCGATGGGGATGCCCTCAATCTAGACAATGTCTTTACTGAATAACACCGGAGGAGACAACAAATTGCTGTGAAATCACTCCTCAGTTTTACATTTACCATTATGCAGCAAGTCTTCGTGAAAGATATTATCTATTATCCACATATTATTTAACTTAATGTCTTCAGGATTTTGTCTTGTGAAAATTTACAATAACTTCCTAACGTCATCTTCTAGAATGTTTGACCCATATTATCCTTTAAGATGATAAACATTAAGATATCCATTGTTTGTTTTATACTTCAAAATAATAAACTAAATTAAAATAATAAACTACATAATAAATAAAATTTAAAAATAATTTACATAGTAAAAGTAGTATACAAAACATAAATTAAAAATAATATTGTAGCAAAGCTAAATTCGAAGTAATATAATATATTTACTTATATTAGAGTGTTTAAGATATGGTGGCATGAAGTGATATGTATTTGGGAAGGGAGATTGGAAGAGGGGAATGATTCAAATAAAATACAAAGAAAAAACTTGCCCTCCTACCCTCATTTTTAATCCTTTAAAGAAAAAGAAATTACAATCTTATATATAGATATAGATATACAATATTTTACAATTTTTAAAGGAAAAATATTTTAAAATTTTGTTTTAATTTTTTTAAATTGATATTAAATATAACCATGATGTATATTTGTCTGTATTATAAATAAGTATAATTGATGGTTCTAATTAAGGTACTTATACAATCATTGAACATAGATAGTCTTGATTCTCTTCTCACATATGAATGAAAGTAATTTTGATCTTGATTATGCATTTTTTTTTTTTTCAATAATTTTGGTAAGGAGAAAATGATCTCTATCTCTAGCATGAGGTATTTTTGTTATGATCTATATTGTCATTCTTACTACAATGGAATATTGAAAATAAGAAGAATAAATTAGAATTCCAATAGTATTCAAAGTAACATTAAAAAAAAAAAAAAAAAAACATTATACCTCTTTATTCATAGATGGTGAGACCAATATAGATATTAAAAATAAATCTACCCTTTGTATACAAAGAATATAAATAAAATGGGGCATGAACAATACCATGGAAGAAAGGCACCTACCTGATACATGGTGAAAACAAGGTATTTTAATTTAAATAAATACATTAGAATGGGTATTATTTTTACCATATTCAAACTTGCAATATTATTATAGTGGTAAGCACTTTGGCATCTCTTTTAGAGGTCCAAGGTTCATTTCCCACTCAATATGAGGGGACTGGAACCCCTCATAAAAACATGTGTAAGCTCATTAAAAATAATATAGGATTGAGAAGTAGAAATGGAATCTAGGGGTATATTTGTGTACCCTATAAAAGCATATCTTATATCATAGCCTTATTATGTTAACAACTGTGGATAGATGCATGTACACTTTTTTCCTTTTAGTGAAAATATAGTAAAACAAAAGCTTAGGAACTACAAGGACAATAAACATTTGTAATAGAATATGGAAGGAGAGTGATGAGAGTAAATATGATGAACAAGAAAAAAGTGAAGGAGAATAGGAATAATAAAATGATATAAATATAAGATATTGCTAAGAAATAATTAAATGTATAGTAGTTGTAAGAGGTGAAGGGGTTCAATTTCCACCTAATCAAGAAGAAATATTAAGAGGAGTTTCAAAACTATCTATTTTACTCTATTAAGGTTGTAATAATTCTATAATATGCCAAGTCATAATATTGGATAATTATAGATATATATTTGATGCTTAGTGCTAATAACATGTCCTCTAAGCATTTTGGTACTTAACTATGACATACAAGCTTGGTGTTATAAGTATTTTTATTTTTATTCATGGGAACCTAGTTCATTAGCACTAAGAGAATGTTGGTGTTATAATGGTTATGGCATCATAGGTTGAGTGGGCATGAGGAATTTTAATCCCATAGATTAAGATGATGTTAGCCTCTCATGTATTAAATTTAGATGAATTTATGGCCTATAAACCATAAGTGTTATGGCATCATAGTTCTTTAGGGTTTGAGTAATCCTTACTTTGCAAAGATTATTTTTTCCCCACTAGAAAGTGATGGTTCCCATCACATACACCTCTAAATATACAAATTTTCTAATTTTAAATCATAAAATATTTATAATAATCTATTGTAAATCTAGGACAAAGTTCATGGAAAATATCCTAGATTTTTTAATATTAAATAATTTTCCAACAACTTTTTGTGTGTCAACCTAATACTTCATATTTTTTCATATTATTTGTTCCCCACTAGAGAGTGATGGTTCCCATCACATACACCCCTAAATATACAATTTTTGTAATTTTAAATCATAAAATGTTTATAATAATCTATTGTAAATCTAGGGCAAAGTTCATGGAAAATATCCTAGATTTTTTAACATTAAATAATTTTCCAACAACTTTCTCATAGCATGATAATATTAATTTAAACTTTATGACCTCATTGATTAGGGTATAACCCAAAAGAAAAGTGTCATCAAAAAATTACATATGAGATGTTTAGGGACCATTTATTGTAGCTTGACTACATTCTATTTTTTCCTTTGAGAAATATCTCCCTAATTCCTATATGAGAATCATATTTTGATAAAGATTAATGGGTAACCTTGATAAATTTTGCAAGGTAATTCAAGGCACCCAACAAGGGATTCATTAATCAAAATAAAATATTTTGGAATTCTATAAGAATATATAATACATTCGTATCAACCTTGATCAAATCCAAAGATACTATCATGTAGAAATCTGTAATAAACCCTATTGTATATTTTATTTATATCCAATGTTATAAGAATAGCTAGATTTTTTATGCAATGAAGAAAGTGTATGAAATCCTATGCAATGATTATACTATCAAGAAATAGTTTATCATGAACAAAAGCATTTTATTCATTTGAGATAGCACAATCTAGAATGCATTTCAAAATTTTCACCATGATTTTTTATAGTTATCCTCTTCATAAATTGAGTGAATATCCTTAGATAGGATTAGAAATGTATGTATACATTATGTCAAGGTGATGATTGGGTGTATGGTGTTATGATGTGATGGGGTTTATGGGTATCTTATGCTTCTTGTGGATTGAGTGGCATCCTTGAAGTACTAAATGTGAATATAAACGTGTTTATGAAATAATATCTAATAAAAAAAACCAAGATGTCTAACATGAAGACGTAGTACATTCTATAAATATATTATAAGCATTTGAATGGTTCAAAGTATATGACCTAATGAAAATAGAATAACAAATATTTTTTCATATTTTTTATGGGTCAACCTAATAATTCAATGATTTGATTACAAAAACATTATTATAACATGAAGTTCATTTTGATTATGATTGTAATTTTCTTCACTTTTCAATATAGATTCCTTATAATTATATTATTAGTTTATTAATATTCATAGAATCATTTTCATGGTTACCTTATACGATTCACAATTTGATCATACTCTTATTTATAGATGCACCTATTTACTATTACATTGTAGTGTCTTGGATATGCTAACAAGATTTATGGTTAATAATAAAAATTATATTCACAAATAAGCTTCAAAATTAATTTCTATTTTTTTAATATCTTATTATATATTTTTTAATCTAAAGGCCTAACTTTTAATTAATTTAAAAATACAAGTCTTTACAACAAAAAAAATGTGGATAGGCACACCTCAATAGGTAGTCACACTAACTCAGTTCAAGTTAGGAAGTGGTTACTCAAAATAACAAAAATAGGGTTAAACCCATCACCAACCACATCACCAAAAAGCATGCATTAAATCATGTCAATCATGGGGGGCATGCTCACGAGGTGAATGTCCCTCATCCTCCATATGCTACTAATTGATATTTGAAGAAATTAAAATGATCCACCCATCCTCCCTAGGTGTGCAAACATTATCACCTGTATCAAATATCATCCTATCGCACCACATTTGTTGGAGTGACTGGGCATGTGGGAATGGGATCTCCCCAAAAAACAACTAGCCTAGATCCACCTGGAAAAACTCTCAGCCACTACCATGATGAAATGTATTATTGCCAATGATGCTTTAGGGTTGGTGAATAGGAGATAATTGAGACCATTATCTTTCTATAGATCAAGAAGGAAGTCATCAATGAGAGTACAATCGATAAACTTTGAGATATTAAGAAGGCTATGCAGAAGGTATTCAGTTGACCTTACATGGGGTATTACCCCAGTGCTGCATAAGAGTGCGAAGATGCTCCACCTCCATATGAAAATTTTCCACTTGAACTAAAATCTAAAGCCAAAAATTAAAATAAATTATGTACTTATCATCAATTGAAAATTCATCTAAACTATGTTGTTGAGAAAAGAGAACTCTGTTATAAGTTTTCCAAATATGAAAGAGCACACTAATGCAAATAATTTTCTACACTTCTAATAAAGGTAAGGAAAAATTTGGTGGGTTGCCAAGCAGAGCATGATGCCAGGTGAATGAAATGGCCATATGAGGCCAAAATAAGGACTCAAGTCAATCCTAGGCCATTCGATCTTTCTTGCACTGCAAAAAAATATGAAGGGGATCCTATAAAGCATCACAAAAATTGCAATAAATATTCTCTATTCCAAGATATTTTAATCTTTATCCAATCCCTAGAATATCTTAAAAAAATCTACCACTGTTGAAATACCTTTCTTGAAGAACCATTGAGCATGAATCCATTGCATGAAAACAAGAGGGGAACCTTGAAAATTAATAAAATGTGACCATAAAATATTATAAGTGGAAATAGAAGCATCTTTTCGATGTCCATCCCCTTACCAACAAAACTTGGGCTTAATTTTCTCCCAAACCCTTCATATTCTCTGAATGACAAAATAGATTTGAACTTTAAATAGGATAGGAGCAACCAAGAGGGATTGAAAACTCATGCATTTCCAAGCCTTCCTACCAAGAGGTAAACCAGTGGAAATGCAGTGTCGAATTAGAAATTTTCAAGCTTCAAAACCACTTAAGGCTCGAAGAATCTATTTAACAGATAAAGCAAAACCTTGTCTTTGGCAATCATGTAGTCACATACCTCCTAATTCTTTGGGAAGACAACAAATATCCTAGGCAACTCGATGAAACCCTTGTTTATATCATGATTTAGCCCAAAGAAAATACCTTAAAAGCTTTTGCAATTTTTTTATAACAGGCTTGAGAAGGGACCCAACATGATGAATAATACACATGAGTAGTATCAATGATTTTGGAATACACTTGAAACTTACCAATTGGAATAAGTTTTTTAGTGATCCAAAAAAAAATTCTCTACTTTTTGTAAAATATCAACAAAGAAACTCTCGAATGCAAATGGGATGCCAAGGAATTTAAAAATCTCCCCTAGTTGGATCCTATGTCAATGGAAGATGTCAAGCCATATTAGAATATCTAAAGAGAATTATCTATATAATGAGGTCTTCCTCCATTTAAGGCTAGATCCTGATGCTTTGCAAAAAATATCCAAGTAATCTAGTGCTTGTTTGACATAGTGTTCATCCTCATCAAGTTTCAAAAATAATAAGCTACAAAATGTCCATTTATGAGTTGAGAATATTCTCCTGGTAAATAAATACCCTTAATATTACATTGAATCACTTAGTTAGCAATAAGGTATCCAAAAGCTTCAACTACCAATATGAAAAGAGAAGGAGCCAAACGAAAACCCTGTTTGATAGATCTGAAAAATCCAATTGATTCATATTGATAATTTTTTAAAGTAAGCACAACTGAAGCATCCGTAAAAAGCATACTAACAGAGATAAAAAAATATGGCCCAAAACCAAGAGCTCGAAGTATGGTAAGAATTTTTTTTTTAAACTCACATTGAGTAAAGTAATAAGCCTCTAGTTTGTGAGCACTTCTATATCCCCTACTAAGGAATGAATTTAATATTGCTCTGATTAATTATAGAACCTAAAGAGCTAGAAGCCAGTGCTTCTTGATAAACATACAATAAATATGGGTCAACCATATCCTAATACTCCTTATAAAATTCACAAGGAAATCCATCTAATCTTGAAGCTTTATAATTATCCATCTTGAACAAGGCTTCAAAAATATCATCCAATGACAAAGTACATTCACAAGCTTCCTTTTTAAGAGATGAAAGCTTCTCAGGAATGACTACACAACAAGCTTGTATTGTAGCCTACCGTTTAGGAGTTAACTCCTGAGAACCAAAAACTTTCTAATAATTCTTGATAAAAACTATAACAATATCAAGAAGTGATGTACAATGAATCTCTACATCATAAATAGCATTGAACTAAATGGTTTATCTCAAGGGCTTTATTTTTTGAAGAAATTATTTTGAAACCCTATCACTTATTTTTAGCTAGTGAAGTCGAGCACAAAGTTGAGCTCCCCTTACTTCATAAAGCTCAATTTTTTTAATATTATGCCTAAGACTTGCGACTTGGACTTGAAGAATAGATCTTAGAGGGCTTTCTTGTAGTTTAACATAAGCTTGAGCTAGTTCAACTTTAAGGGTTGCATTAGAGATTCATCTTTGCTTGGCAATTTCAACTTCTAAATTCTTGAGAATAACAGTTGTTCTGGAGATAGTTGTATTCCACCAAGAAATTCTATCATGAATTCTATTTGGTCTGGAAACTAGATTTTAAATCCTACAAATATGAGTAGATATAGTTTGATGTTTCAAAAAAGAAACATTCAGATAGAATTGAGATTTGAATTGACAATGTGGAAGCAAAGAAAAATAAATGGAAAACACAATGGGAGCATGATTAAAAGCGGTTGTATCAAGAATAGTTGAAACAAAGGCAAAGAATTTGACAAGAGATGGAAATGAAAATGAGAATGTTTAGATAGCATAACTCTATTAAGCCACTTCAAAATATGGGTATTGCCATCTTGAAAGTTGGACAAGGTATACTACACCGACTCAGAAAAATTGAAGGGTATAAAGCAAGAATTAGGGTCACTCAGACCAAACTTGTTATTGAAAAAAACCATGCTTCCCGCTCTCCAATATTCCAATGCATAGGGTGAAAACCAGATTTGTCAATCATTTTCTCCACCATACACCACCCAAACCACTTCAGGTAAGGAAAGAGCAAGCCATCACCATAAAGCACACATTTTTGATGCATTATTAGAAGTATACATATTAATCAAACCAAAAGGGATATCACCAACTTTAAAAAGAATCCAAACTACTTTATTTGATGGGTCCACCCCCCATTTGACAATATGAGAATACCACCTTGGAGAAATGAAAGTGATAGCTCCTCCTATGCCAAAAGTATGATGGGAATGAAAAAACTTACTTGCTATCCATAAAAAGGTACATATACTATTCAAAATGAAGTCAACAACTTTAACTTCTTGCAAACACAAAATCCAAACTACCATGCAAGCAAGCAACATTTTGAATCTCTCTATGGACTTGATATTTTTGAATTGGGTCTGTCAATACTCTTACATTCTAATACAAAAAATCATTGAGGGCGATCGAGGTTGATTCCCTTTGAAAAATCTTCAATATCTCCCAATTATCCTAGGGAAGTGAATGAATTAATGATAAATCATTCTTGATTTTCCCTAAGAAATTCAATTTTGTCTCTTTTCTTGATGTAACCCATCATGAGCTCGACTACGTGAATGGTGAGGCCTGGAGAATGACACATACTCAAGTAACAATTGTTTAAGAATGAAAGTAGCAAAATCATCGAAAGAAGAAGATACTAGAGGTGGTGAAACTACATCTAAAGCAGGTACATAAGAGGATCATTATAGTGCTGAGGGAGATGACTATACCAAATCAATGGAAACTAGAAGGGCTAGCATGCATGATGCCGATGATTGTTGCACTAGAGGGTTGGTACTAGAACCTCCCTACAACACCGACTACTTAGGTTGATGGTTTTTCCAATTTATCATGGTAGTCTATTCATTTGGATGATTTTTGGCTCTTGGAGTTGGAGTTGTCAAAGTAAGGGAGGAACATCAACATTGTACTATTTGAATTTATCAGCCATAGGCGGACAATATTTAATTTTATGCTTTGTGGATTGACAATGGTAGCAAGTTTTGGGTAGATTAATGTACACAACACGCTATGTAAAAACCTTGCCACCAATCCTCAGGTCAATAGACTTAGTAAGGTCCTTGGAAAGATCAAATTTGACACACACACACCTTTTAGGATGGATATTATAGAATTTATTTGGTTCTAAGCAAACCACATTTCCAAGGGTGGAAGCAATACTTTGCAAGAATGGCCAAAAGGCCATTGGAAGACCAGAGAACTTAGCCCAAATAGGCACTTTCATAGGAGCCTCATCAATGATAGAGAAATATCTAGACCACTGTTGAAATATAAGCAAATATATTTGAACATACCAGGGACCCTGACTAAAAACTTCTTGCGCATGTTGAGCATCAACAAAGAGAAGAAATAAAAAATGATTTTGACAAATTTTGGATATTCTCTATCTTAAAGCCATAAGGTTGCCAATACTACTAAATCTAAGATTAGATCAGAGTATCATTCAGAATATGACCTAAAAATTATTCTATCAAGGTATGCTCTTCTAGCCACTTACATGCATTATCAAACTCAACACCAGGAATTTCAACAACAGGATTGACATTGTTACCTCATAGAAAAATTTCAATTTGCACTTGTCGAATCTCTTCCTTGGCACCATTTCTTACTCCAACAGCTTCAACATAAGTTGAAGTTATCATCTGAGTGGCAGCCATTATAAGAAAGAAGGAAAATTCCTAGCTCCTAGGGTTTTCTCACACTAATCTAATTTCTCTTATTATATATTTTAGTTTATTATGATCTTGGACAACTCATAAAGGGTCAACCATCCATCACTTACATACAAGTGGTCCCTATGGTTTTTAAGACTTGAATTTGAATTTTATTTATTGAAGATGTCAAATCTCAATCACTTGAGTCTATAGAGAACATTAAGGGGCCTTATATCCATAATATATTATAAATTATAGTTACCATAAATTTTAATTTATATTAAAACTAGGATAACTAACTTCAGGATCAAGGGTTCAAAAAATTAGAAGATAGTTTTTAACATCCATGACATCATAGATCATGTAGGACGATTCATTTTGATCCAAACACAACATTATTGCCAAATTAGATTTGTATCTACAAAAATTGAACCTTGGACCATTTATTTAGTATTCTAAATTCTTTAAGTGCATACTCTAAACATACTATAGGCATCTAAGATTACTAAGACTTGAATTATCTGCATGAAAGAAGAGTAATCTCAACCAATTAAATTTAACTTGATGAACTAGAATAATAAATTTTGAACTTTACCTATAGGCATCTATGTTTACTAAAACTTGAATTATATTCATGGAAGAGGAGTTGTCTCAACCAATTGAATTCAATTTGATGACCTAATAATATTAAATTTTGAACTTGACCTATAAGAATGAAAAATAAGTTGTCTCAACCAATTGAATTCAACTTAATGACCGAAAATATTAAATTTTAGACTTACCTATAAAATGTAAAGCAAGTCCATAAAAGACATGATAATGATCTGTAATCAATAAAATATTGTCATATGTGTAGGTTACCATAAATTTCATTTTATAGGGTGGAGGGTGGGGAGCAAGTACAGCCAAGTGCAGCATGTCAAAACAAATAACTAAATTTTTGAAGTGCCCGATCCTCACATACATTAAGCCTTTATATCTACTAAGACTTCAACTTAATATTTTCGTTAGAGACAACATGTCTCAACCACATGGACTTAGCTTGGTAGACTAAATGTTAAGGTTAACATATGATCAATGCTCTTGGTGGACTAAATGTTGACGTTAACATTTGAGTAGGGCCCATAGAAAGTATCAAGTGGTAATGAATCTATAATACACCATTATAATTTTGACCATTACCTTAAGTTTTAAGTAAGATTCAAACCTTCAATAACATTAAATTATTTAAATTTTTTAAACAAATCTAATTTTAAAAATAAAAATAAATAAAAATTATATAATTTTAAAAAATAATTAATTATTTTTAATTTTTTAATTTAAAAAAAAAAATTATATAAAATAAATGGGAAAAAAATTATTGTATTTAAATTAGTATAATTATTATTATATAATTTTTTAAATACACACTTCCATTAAAAATAATTTCTGTATTTTAATAAATGAAAAAAAAAAAAAAATTGAATAGGCGAATCAAAACTCTCTAAAAATTGTCTATGCACTTACTAGTCTGGACAGACAACATTTAAAGAATCCTTGTGTCCCCTTTGTGTACCATGTTTTTGCACGAAACACGCACCCGCCGTCCGCACAACAGTGGAGGCCAGAGCGTATTTTGAATGATTAATTGGTATTGTTCTGCGTTTAAAACTAATATCCTAAATACGCATACACATATATATAGGCTTTTGTACACTGAAGAGCAAAATCCCCCCAGTAACTGTGGCGATTCCACAACACTCAGAATCCCTTCCTGTGAGCAAAGTGTTACCACGGTAGAGGACCACTTCAACTCTAGTGGTCAATACTAGTCCTTGCCTTCATTATTGTTTTAACTAGATCATTTATAGAAAGCTATAAATGAAATGAACTTTCGCAGGAACTACAACTACGAAGCTGCAGGAGATTACATCAAATTCGATGGGCTGAACAATCGGGAGTTGGTGGCGACGAACTCGGCTATATCCTTCAAAACAGCAGTGTGATTTTGGATGGTGCACAGCTAGTTCCATTCTGCCATCACATCTGGACAGGGCTTGGGAGCAACCATTAAAGCAATCAACGGCATGGAATGCAACGGTGGCAATCCCTCCGAAGTCAGCAGCCGAGTGAGAGTTACTACCAGAAATTCTTCTAGCAGCTCAACGTGGACCCTAATTCCAATCTTCAAAGCTAACTTACTTTAGTTTCCTTGAAAGCTAACTTACTTTAGTTTCCAACGTGAAATATCATCTATTATCAAATCACAATAACACGGCCATGGATTGGATGAGGATACCCTCAAACAATACAATGTCAACGAACGAATAATGGCCTGTCTATAATCCCTCCATACTTTTAAAATATTTCGAAATTCATCGTATTTTTACAATAAGAAAAAGTTGCCATAGTTCTATTTTGGCAATTGCCTTTTAGTTTTGTCAAATGTACAAGAGGACGCCATTGCTATCTTCTCATTCACTTGACGCCATTGCTATCTTCTCATTCAATTGACCGATCTTAAATGCCTTGGTACATTCTTTGAAAATAAAATAATGCTACTCTTTAACTCTATTATTATGTGCTTGGCATTGCTTCTGGATCATGCCACAGAGATCGAAGCTCCATGCCTCACACGATACATATTTTATTTACGCATGTTTTATTTGTTTAGAGGACACTATTATTTAGGAAAGTCAAACTTTGAGCTCTCTAGATGTTTTATTCATTAATATTAAAACATAAAACTATTTTACAATCTAGCTTAAAAAAAACTTAGCTCACGTTATTACCGCAACCATACAAGTTTTCTATGCTTAATAGAAGTCAAAGTACTTAAGAACATCTTTTGACTTCTAAAATATCAGTTTAGAAAAATATTCATGCCAACGCTCGAAGGAGGAGGTTAAAGTCCAATACAACTAGACAAATGTGTCATAGTTGACGTTGACGACTATGAGACACACTAGAACACTAAGTGATACGCATAATCAACCAAATTTGAAGGCTTGCCCATTAATAGAACCAATTAAATGTAAGATTTACACGTCTCATGGACAACACAACATTTAAGGGTTTGTTTTTTTTCG
Source organism: Wollemia nobilis (assembly GCA_028583015.1). Classification (NCBI taxonomy): domain Eukaryota; kingdom Viridiplantae; phylum Streptophyta; class Pinopsida; order Araucariales; family Araucariaceae; genus Wollemia; species Wollemia nobilis. The sequence continues at coordinate 69,894 of JAQPPZ010008247.1, forward strand.
AAGGTCCTGTATCATATGTGTGGTTATGTGTTAATCCTCTATAGATAAGTTTAGTTTTTGGTGCTAAGAAGGATCGTGGCTATGATAAAAGTGCCTAGCCCTAAGCATATTTCGTAAAAGTTTCTCACATTAACCAAATAAAAAGACAAAAAATAAAAATAAATAAGATTTATATGGATCATATTCAAAAAGTATGATGGTTGTGTGTTAAATTCCCGTTCATAGCTCTCAAATTTACAGGAGCCATGGTTGGGAGGAGACTGCTCATATCTGTGCATTGGTCATAGATGTTTCTCACACTAACCAAATTAAAAAAATGACCAATAGTTAATATTTTATCTTAACATCTTAATCAATACTAAATATTGTATTATGTTATTAAAATTTATAAATTTAATATTTATCATGTAATCTTATTATATTTTATTTAGTCATGAGAGATTGTTTTCTATGTTTTTTTAATTTCCTTTCAAAGATTTGTTTTTTATTCATAGAAGAATTGACAACTACCTTTCCTTTTTGAATAACTAGTCACAAGGTCAAGTCACATTGCCTCGTAGAGTCAAATCATGGTGCTACCATTATAACCCCTATCTCGTCTTAGTAAACATGACCTTGAGTGAGGGATACCCTCAAAGGCTTGGGGTTGGTATCGTTGTCAACAAGCTAGTGCAGACTCAGTGAACTTAAGTCAAGTTGCATTACTTTTCATCCTAGAGCCAAATCATGGTGCTACCACTATAACCCACTATCTTTCCTTTTTGAACAAATGGTCAAAAGGTCAAGTCGCATTGCCTCGTAGAGTCAAATCATGGTGCTACCACTATAACCCCTATCTTACCTCAGTAAACATGACCTAGAGTGAGGGAGACCCTCAATGGCTCAGGGTTTGTATTGTTGTCAACAATCTAGCGCACACTCAGCGAACTCGGATTAAATTGCATTACCTCCCATCATAGATTCAAATCATGGTGCTACCACTATAACCCCTATCTTGCCTCAGTAAACATGACCCAAAGTGATGGAGACCCCCTATGACTTAGGGTTAGTACTACCATCATCAATCTAGTGTACACTCAATGAAATTAGGTCAAGTTGCATTTCCTTCCATCGTAGAGTCAAATCATGGTGTTACAAATATAACCTCTATTTCACCTTAGTAAACATAACCTAAATTGAGGGAGATCGCCAATGGATCAAGGTTGGTATTGCCATCATCAAGCTAGCCTACACTCAGTGAACATAGGTCAGACCACTAATTTTGCCCAAATTAAACATGCTCGCAAAATTTTAACCTAAGTTTTTTCTTCATAAGTGCCCAATGTCTTACAAATCCACCTAACCCTCAAGGCTTTCCAAAATAATTATATTATATAAAATATGAACCACTTATTTCTTAATAACTATAATATAAGTTATGTACTTTACCTTGAAAATTGTATTATTCAACATAAATGCAATGGTAGTATCTTAAAAATTAACCTTTATATGAATAAATTTTTTAGTTCATATTTTTTAAGTGTTTTTTGAATAAAGTTTTTAGTTCATATTTTTAAGTGTTTTTTGTTTTTAGATGTAATATAAAATGTGTTAGAGAACTTATATCCACTACCTTAACTACTATTATGATTATTACTATTATGATTATTTGACTATGTTAAATTATTAGATTTTCTCTACCCAATACTCAAGGGACCTGAATTATACAATATGGATCATCCTAGATATAATATGAGAAACAAAGTGACTCAAATATTATGAAAAGAAGTTTACAAAATAAATTAAAAAATAATTTTAATTTTAATAAAAATAATCCAAACATCTTATGTTTTAAACCTTAGTTCTAGGTTCCACAAGAGTGTAGATTCTGATTTTGAAGATAATGATTCTCAAAATTCACTTTATGGTCCTTATTTTTTTAAAATAAAACAATCTTGTATGGGATGAAATAACCAATTCTAGTGTCAATAATGAAGGATGATCTATTAAAAGAGAGTTGCAAAAGGATAAGATATCACTTTTAATAAAGAATCACAACTTTATCAAAATTATGAAAATATAATTGACATATAAGAATAGGGAAATATCTAGGAAATAGTCCTCATAGGTGAAGAATGCTTGTGCCTCCACATACTTATGATGTATTTTAGCATAACATGACAATCCATGGAGGAAGTGGAGGATCGTATTTTTGAGGTCTAGTACAATATAAAAATTATGTACACCAAAGTAGAAAAAATCCTCATCAAATTTTGCCTCACATCAACTTTAAATAATGAATAAGAATAAAATCAAGCATGCATATCAGAAAACATGATTGGCCATACATCACGAAGCATTGGAACTATCCTTGTGCATTTTTACTATTACCGAAAATATACCAAATACTTAAGAAATAATCATTGATGAAATATTTGAATGCAATATAGAAAATAAGTTTAAATATGAAAGACATAATATGGAATGAAATCTTCATGCCAAGCAAGATAGGATATAAAAATTAATCCTAGTAATTGTTGGGATAGACATCATATAAATAATAATTCATTACTCTATATATATATACCTAAACTATAATATTGTAAAAACAATGTATATACACACAAACATATAATGCATTGTATCTTTTATGATCAAGTATAATCCCTAACATTTTCATTCAAATAGTCTTTTTTATTTATACATTTTCATTCAAATGTATAAATAAATAAGATTACCTTTTAGACAACATTAAAATCCATGAATAAATATACTGTATAACTAGCCATGTGTATTTTTACTTTGACCCAAAATATATTTAATACTTGAAGGAGTGAATGGTGTATTGTAAATCATCCAATACACAAGGATTGGATGTAATATGACTAGAAATGAGGCATAATGCTTTCTAATAAGTTATTATAGATTGTATTGGGGTTCATGCCGAATAAAATATTAAAAAAATATATTTACTATTAAAAATTATATTTATTATTAAATTAATTAAATCATATGCAACTTGCTTTTTATATATTTTTTATTAATATCTTAATTTTTTTTAAATTGATATATTTTTGTAATTAACTCTTTGAAATCATTTTGATTATGAGATAAAATCTCATTGAGCTATTTGTCATCTAAATTTTTAATTTTTCCAAGAGAAATATGAGCATTATGATTGACTAAATTATATACTACCTGGTTTCTTTTTCTAGATATATCCTCATATTTCAATGAGACTTCCTCCACAAATAGTTGATAAACATAAAAAATAATGTTATTTTTTATCCAAACCCAACATATTTTTTTTTTATAGCATCAATGATAATTTTAAAATCTCCCTCAATTGAAATATATGTTCATCATTTTTTAATTGTAATTTTGATACATGTAAGAAGTGCCCCAACCTTAAAAAAATAATGTTATTTTTTATTCAAACCCCACATCTATTTATGTTTATAACATCACTAATAATTTGTGAATCTCCCTCAATTGACATATATTTTCATCATTTTTCTATTGTAATTTTGTTTTATGTAAGAAGTGTCCCAACATTTATATAGTTGTTAGCTAAAGTTCCATATGATTCTAAGTGAGGAGAATTTTACCTTCATTATTTCAAAAAAACCATTGCTTTTGCTAGATTTACTTTGAAAACACCATCATAACTAATTTTTATAAACTCAAATTTTAGAAATTCCTATTTTCTCATATATTAAAATAGATCATTTGTGTTAACTCCATTGCCATAGATGAACCTTCTATGTATATTTAATTCCTATAGCCAAGGGGATAGCCCCTCTTTTTCTACACTTGATACTTCCTATGATAAGTACAATGTCTATGGACATTATGAGAGAGAGATAATAATAAATTTTCAGACTTGGGCATGATTATAAGATTTATTTTTGCTACTCTTTTCAAGCCATAATTTCCAAAAAATAATGACAAAATCAATCCTCCATAGAATACTAATGCTTTATTTTTTAAATAACTTATTTGGTTGAGAGCCTCTATTATCTAAACAAAGGATTATTAAAATAGTTTATGGATATTTGGATAATTTTCTAACCCTTTATTATAAGGAAATAAGAGGAAGAAAAATAAACATAGAGGAGTGCATAGGAGAATAAGTACCTAAAGAGAGGACGACATGCCTAATGAGAAGGAAAGAGTGGGAAGAAAGAAAAGAAGAGGAATTATATGGAAGGGATAGAAGGTGAAAAGGAGTATGTTCATTGAGGTGTAAAGGAGATGAGAGATTAGTGCCAATTAATTATATCCTATAAAGTTTTTATATTCAAACCAATGAGTAATGAAAATGTGTCTTTCCAAATGGTTATGTGTAACTTGTGAATGCATAAAATATGGAACTCAAATTGTATGCAATATAACTTATATTTTGAATGTTTCAGTTGTAGCAAAAGACCCTATAATAGTTTTTATTCTAGGTTCGAGGTTTGATATTATAGTTTAAAAAGGCTACAGTCATGCTAGAAGTCATTACTTAGGAGTGTAAGCAAGTTGTCTTTCATGTAAGAGAAAATATTTCCAACCAATCAAAACATCATGTAAGAAGAAAAAAAGATATTGTGTAATTGAGCATTGTTATGATACTTTGTTATATTAAGGGATTGCCAATTTATTCATTACCATTATATACAAAATCATCATTATGACACATCATTGTGTTGTTTTCATGAGCCTTATTATCTTAATCAATGTGAATTTGTCATCTCATAAGAGTGTCATCATAAGAAGTTACCATACAAACATTGTAGGAGTTTCATCATGACAGAGTGTCATATTATAGAGGTCTTAAGATCCTATCATCTCGTGTCATCATATTAGAAGTTTATGCTACTTGCAAAGGTCATCCTTTGATGGATTCACTTTACCTATTTGTATCATCTAGTTTTAGCTTTTGGAGCCTTAAACTTAAAGGTAATGTGATCACATGTATAACAATAAGCATGCAATATTATAACTATAATAAAGAAAACATAACATCATGAAAATATGATATAAAACTTGATACAATGCTCTAGAAATGCTCATATAAGAAAGCTCACAAAAATTACAATGCTCCTATCATGAAGTTTGCAACTCCTCCATGATATCAAAATGAAGCTACATTGTGCCTACTACTACTCTCACCTATGCACTACTCAACTCTCCCACTTGCTTTCCTAGATACTCACAATAAGTCATTTAAATGTAAAGACATATTCATTTCCTCTCACTCAACACTAAGACCCATGTGGATTACATACCCATTTACATCATTGCAAATTCTAACACTTGTGCATTAATTAAATTACTCTAATAAATTATTTATCTTCTAATATAATCCTAATCTAAATATGTACCCATGAAGGTACATTAGTAAAGAATTAAATTATTTAATATATTCTAACATTTGGTATTAGAGAAAGTTTATGAGACATATTGTAGGAAGATGGCACAATGAGGAAGAGGAATATCATGTGGTCTAGGACCCTAACCAATGGATATAGCTAAAATGCTAAAAGCAATCACCACTAGGCTAGATATAATTAAGACTACCCAACGAAGAGGTATTCATCTTAAGGACATTAGTGATAGTGAAAAGGATGAAATTGGTCATATAGAAACTCACAATTAAGAGAAAGTAAAAGAATTGAAGTAATGATTGATTCAAAAATATCAAGTATGGGAAGAAAACCAAATATAGATACTCCTAATTTTAATGGAATTTTAAATCTAAAAGAGTTGATTGACTAGATAACCAATACGGAGAGGTTTTTCAACTATGAAATTATGGTGAATCCAAAATGGTTCAAGTTTTCATGCATATGATTGAAAAAAACAAAAACAAAAGGGAGAGAAAAAAAAAAAAAAAAGAAAAAAACAAAAGAAGGGCACAACAAAAGGGGGGGAGAGGGGAAAAAAACAAAAGGCAAAAACCCCAAAAAAGGGGGGGTTTTTTTAAAAAAAAAAAAAAAAAGGAAAACACCACCCCCAAAAAAAAAAAAAAGGGGGAAAAAAAAAAAAAAAAAAGAAAAAAGAAGAGAACAAAAGAGAAAAGAGGAAGAAAAAAAAAAAAAAAAAAAAAAAAACAAAAAAAAAAAAAAGAGGAGGAGGGGAGGAAGGGGAGGAAGAGAGAAAAAAACCCAAAAAAATGAGAAGAGGGAAAACCCCACACCAAAAAAAAAAAAACCCAAGACACAGAGAAAAAAAAAAAAAGAGAGGACAAAAAAAAAAAAAAAAAAACAAAAGGAAGCGCAGGGCCGCCCCACAAAAAAGAAAAAAAGAAAAAAAAGAGAAAAAAAAAAAAAAAAAAAAAAAAAAAAAAAAACCACAAAAAAGGCCAAAACCAAGAAAAAGAAAAAAAAAAAAAAAAAAAAAGAAAAAAAAAGAAGGAGAAAGAGAAAGAAAAAAAAAAAAAAAAAAAAAAAAAAAAAAAAAAAAAAAAAAAAAAAGAAGAAAAGAAAAAAAAAAAAGAACAAAAAAAAAAAAAAAAAAAAAGAAGAAAAAAAAAAAAAAAGAGAAAAAAAGAGGGGAGAGGAGAAGGAGAAGGGGGAAGTGGGGTTGTATGTGGAGGGAAGAGAGAAAAAAAAAAAAAAAAAAAAAAAAGAGAGAAAAAAATAAAAGAAAACAAAAAAGGACAAAAAAATATGGGCAATATTTCTAAAGTTTACTTGATATCCAAAAAATAATTCTTTAAGGAGATGAAGGGGAAAGCATGTTTTTCTTTCATTTATAATCCCACAAAATATGGGATAGTGAATAATATGGGTGAAATTCCATATGAAGTGAAGGATTTATTGGAAGAATATACCTAGATTCTTTTAGAGAATTACCCAATGAGTTTCCACCTATGAGAAGCATTAGTCATCAAATAGACTTCATATTTGGAGCAATTTTGCCAAATAAAGCAACCTATAGAATGACATGGAAAATGAAGAGATAAAGGGACAAGTCCAAAAGCTATTCGATAAGGGACTGATCAGAGAGATATTTATTCCATGCATAGTACTAGCTATACTAGCACCCAAGAAAGGAGGTGAATGACATATGTGCATAGAATCTTGAGATATCAAAAAGATTATAATAAAGTATAGGTTTCCATTACCTATTATGGATGATTGGATGGATTATTTGAGTGGAGTAAAGTACTTCACAAAGACTTATTTGAAGAGTGGTTATCATTAAATTTGAATCAGAGAAGGAAATGAGTTGGAGAATGCATTTAAGACCAAATAAGGCTTATATGAATGGTCGGTCATGCCATTTGGGATGACAAATGTACCTAATACTTTTATGATATGAACAAAATATTGAAGCCTTTTCTTGGTAATTTTATGGTGGTTTACTTGGATGATATTTTTGTAGAATACCTAATGCTTTAGAGGTTACTTTTATAAAAGTTGAAAGAGGACCAATTGCTTATCGATGTGAAGAAATATAATTCTATGAAGAAGGAATTGATATATTTACATTTTTCATATCCAAGGATGGTTTGCAAATAAATCCAACAAAGATAAAAGGCTATTGTGTAGTGGTCATCACCAAGGAGTATGTTTGAAGATAAAAAATTTCATAGTTTGGCAAGTTTTTATAGAAATTGCATCAAGAATTCTAGTGTAATTTGCGCTTCAATCATGAAAATAATGAAGGTAGGAAGTCATGATTTCAAATGGGTCAATGCAATATAAATAAGATTTTAAATATTGAAAGAGAGTCATGGAAAAACTAGTTTGGTAATGGTAGAATTTAACAAGGTTTTCAAAGTAGATTGTGATACCATAGACAACCATTGGAGGATTTTTGATCCAAGAAGGTAAGACCATTGCTTATTTTAGTGAGACATTGAATGAATCCAAGAAGAAATATTTGATTTATGATTAGGAGTTCTATGTTATTATGCAAGAACTCAATAAGTGGAGGCATTATCTATTACCAAGAGAATTTATGTTGTTAACAAATCCCATGCTTTGGAGTTTAGTAATAGCCAGGGAAAACTAAACTAAAGATACACAAAATATATGGAGTGTCTTCAAAGTTAGTCATTTAGTTTGAAGCATAGAAGTGGTAGTTCAAATCGGGTGATTGATGCCTTCAGTAGAAGAAACATGTTGATGAATGAAATGAATATTGAAGTGTTACATTTTGATACTTTGAAATAACTTTATGTTAATTATTTTGACTTCATGGAAGATTGTGTAGCTTGCAATGACCCTATTACAGTAGATAGAATGGCATGGCTAGATTATTTTATCTAAGCAGGATTATTATTCAAGAGACAACAATTATACATACCATGGAGTTTAATGAGGGAAAAATTAATAAGAGAAAAAATCATGGAGGACTAGCTAGACATTTTGGAATAGATAAAACTTTAAAACAACTTTGTGTATTCTATTATTGAACAAGAATAAGTGCAAATACGTGAATATTTGCATAGAGTTTTCATGTCTGTCAACATGCAAAAGAAAAAATCCATAACATTGGGTTGTGTTAGCTATTACCAATACCCGAAAGGCCATGGAAGAACATAAGTATGGACTTTATCCTTAGATTATGTCTAACAAAAAAGAAGAAATTTTTAATTTTTTTTTGCTGTCAATAGATTTTAAAATATGACACATTTCATACCTTACAATAAAATGAATGATGCTACTCATATTGCTAATTTTTTTTTTTTGAGAAGTTGTAAGACTACATGGTTTACCAAAAAAACATTGTGTCAAATGTAGATTTGAAGTTTGTAGGTCACTTTTGGAGGATCTTATGGAAGAATTTGGGTATGAAATTGAGTTTTAGTTTAGATTATCACCCCTACACAAATGGAAAAACCAATGGGGTGAATAGAAGCCTTAGAAAATTGTTGAGGTGCTTAGTTGGAAATAAACCCAATCTATGGGATATGATTCTGGTATAAATAGAATTTGCGTATAATAATTCAATTAATATAAGTACATCTAAAATCCCATTCTAAATTGTATATGAAACATGTCCAAGAGGAGAAAAGTATAATGGATTTACAAAAACTGAGTGTAGTAGAAGAGTATTTTGTTGATTACACACATAGTTTACATGGGAGGTAAAATCTAATTTGAATAAGAATACAATAAGATACAAGTAACACGTTGATTTCAAATTTCAAACACAAATATTTTAGGTGGGAGACTTAGTTTTGGCATATTTGCAGAAGGAAAGGTTTCCAAATGGTACTTACAACAAGATCAATTGGAAAAAGATCAGACCTTGTAAATTTTTTAAGAAATTTGTAGCCAATGGCTATGAAATTGAACTCTCAAAAGGAGTAGACATATCACCAATTTTTATTGTGGTAAATTTATATCCATATTTTGACAAGACCACATGTAGTACTAAAGACTTCATAATATGTTTGTTGGTAGAATAATGGACAACCCAACTATCAAAAAATTAAGAGGATGAAATAGAGATAGTGATAGACTCCAAAGTAGCTAAAAGAACTAGAGATAAAATATATTATGAGTATCTAGTCAAGTGGAAGAACCATGTAACATATGTAGCAACAACGATGAATATTTCCAATATTTCTAAGCATGGCATCTTAGTTACAGAATTTCAAAATAAAATTCATAAGCTCTCACTCATGAAACATTTTCTCTTACTCAACCAGTATGATGCAGGAGCCTTTGCTACCTAAAAAAAGGATTATTAAAATGGTTGGAAAACCATTTGGATAATTGCCTAACCATTGCTTATAAGGAAAGAAGAGAAAGTGGAATGGATGCAAATGAGTGCATAAAAAAATAATTGCCTCAAGAGAATAAAAAAGAGAGAGGATAAAATGCCTAAAGGAGAAGGTAAGAATGGTAAGGAAGAAAAAGAGAGGAATTATAAGGAAAAAAGAGAGGGTGAGAGCAATATATTTATTAAGGTGTAAAGGAGATGAGAGATTAGTGTCACAAAATTATCCCCTATAAATGTTTGCTATTCAAACTTATGAGTAATGAAAAGTAAGTCTTTCCAAATGGTTGTGTAACTTGTGAATAAATAAAAGATGATACTTGAATTGTATATGGTATAACATATGTTTTCTAGGTTTGAATTGCAAGATAAAATGTTCAAATAGTGTCTTTTCCAGATTAAATGTTATATATTGTTGTTCAAAAAGGATGCAAATATGCTATAAGCCACCGCTAAGGAGTGAACAAAAGTTGTTGTTCAAAGTAAATAAGATTATGTTGTTCAAGTAAGAGAAAACATCATCAAAAAATTAGAACATCATGTAAGAAGAAAAGAGTACATCATGTAAGTAAGCACTATCATGAGACTTTATCATCATAAAGGATCACTAACTTGAGCTTTGCCATAACATATAAAATAATTGTCATGAGACATCATATATTGTTGTCTCGAGCCTCACCATTTTAAATAATGGGAAATTTATCATCTTATAATAGTGTCATCATAAGAAGTTGTTCAAAGACTCCAAGAGTGTCATAATGGAGGAGTGTCATCTTAGAGATATCTTAAGATCCTTCCATCTTGTGTCATCATATGAGAAGTTTTTTCTACTTACAAATCTTATCCTTTGAGGGATTCCCTTCACTTGTCTACATCACTTATCCAATATTTTATCAACTCTTTAAACATTTATGGAGCTATCCAATATATTCTAATATTTTTATAAAATATAACCCCAAATGGTGTAAGCAAAGCGAGAATGAAAAAATAAATGATCTAATATTTCTAGTTCCTTCTCACATAAGGCACTTATGAAATCTCCATGATTTCCTCTTATTTATAGACTCTCTCTTGTAGACTCTTGCTTTGGACTTGCTAACTAAATATTATTTGAAGGGAAATTGTTATTAGGAAATTCTAATTTATCTAAATCCTTACATCCTAACTTGGTTAAGTATCCACCATATTTTAGTAGACTCTAGACTCTAAACCAACTCTTCCTTCATAAAACAATATAAATAAAACTCTTAAAGCATATTTTGAAGCTCATATATTATTTGTTTGAGTTCCTCTTGTTCAACTAGGTTATTTTTAAAAATATATAATTTGGAGTTGTTGCTCACAATTAATATAACATTTGAGCTTTGGACCTTTATAAGGTACACATGCGTGATCCAACATTTTATATTTTGAATACTAAATCAGAAGATAAGACTTTGGTAAAGCATCATTGTTTTACAAAATTCCCCTCATTGACTAATCACCTAATATGAAATCCCATGTCAACAATCCTTTATACAATTGCTTATTTCTTGAATAATTTTATTGCATCAAGAGAACCATATATATATATATATATATATATATATATATATATATTAAGTAACATTTTTTCCAACTTTTTCCTTGATCTTTTAATAATCTCTAGCCAAGTTTTATCCCAACCAGACTCATTAGTTTTTGGTTCTGCAAATTGTCCTTCTAATATTCTTTCCTTTACAAACTCTATCCCGCTTACAAAGAGGAAACCCTATTTTTTCTCATATCCTTTCTAAAGTAACCTTATTTGAATTTTGTCAAATTTGGATACTATACCTATTGGCAATATTGAAAGTGACATCATAAATAAGGATGGATTATAATGTATCCTTTATGATTTGTATCCTTCTAGCTACAGTTAATAACTTACCTTTTCAACTTGAGAAATAGGATTTTATTCTATCTAAAATTGGGTTCCAAAGTTCCTTCTTCTTTTTATGAGAAAAATGAATACCCAAATATTCGATGGAAATTTTCTATTTTTAAATCATAAAATGTCTATAATAATTTATTGTAAATCTAGGGTAGAGTTCAAGAAAAATATCCTGGGTTTTTTAATATTAACTAATTTTCCAATAACTTTCTCATAATATGATAATATTGATTTAAACTTTATGGTCTCATTGATTGGGGGATAACCCAAAATAAAATTTCCATAAAAAAATTAAATATGAGAATTTTATGGACCATTTATTGTAGCTTGACTACCTTCCATTATTCCTTTGAGAAAGCTCTACCTAATGCCTTTATGAGAATAATAAATAGATAAGGAGTAGTGATTCACCCCAATGGATTTTGCAAGGTGATTCAAACCATCCAACAAGAGATACATTCATAAAAATAAAATATTTTTGAATGCTATAAGAATATCTAATCTATTCACATCAACCTTGATCAAAACTAAAGATAATATTATGTAGAAATATATAGTAAACCATATCATATACTTTGTTTATATCCAATTTTATAAGTATAACTAGATTTTTCTTGCAATGAATGAAGTGTATGACATCCTATGCAATGATTATACTATCATGAATTTGTTTATGATGAAAAAAATAGGGTTATGAACAATGGTGAATGTTCACAAATTGGTCATATATTCATATTTCCAAAATTAGAAATTGGTGAAAATGGGGACCCTAGACGTCGGCCCATTCGCCCAAAATTTTCTAGAACAAAAATTTTTAGTGGTTGGTTTACTGCACGATTATAATAATATTATAGATTTTTTTTTAATTTGCTAGCACTCCTGCCTAAACTGGGGACCCTTTTCACCTTGAAATTATAAAAATTTTAAATTATCCTGTCAAATTCACCTAATATAGTAGTATGTAAACATAACATGACAACCATACCCATACAACTAAAATATTAGAGTGTGGTCCATGTACGCTATATTGAGAACCATATGGACTAGTTTCTGAACCCGACCTACATTCAGACCACTTTCTGCACCCAAATCACATTTGAACCACTTTTTGCACCTTAGTTCAGGTGAGGTGGAGCAGGTCTAATGTAAAAATTGGTCCAAGCAAGGTGGAGTGGTACGAGAGCAAGAATTGGTTTGAGCGAGGTGGAGCAATATGGGTGCAAAAATTAGGTCAAGTGAGATGGAGCATCATAGGTGCAAAAATTAGGTCAGGTGAGGTGGAGCAAAATGGTGCAAAAAGTGGTTTGGATGAGGTGGAGTGGGTCGGGTTCAAAAAATGGTCTGAATAGGGTTGAGTGGGTTGGGTGCAAAAATTGATCCGAGTGAGGTGGAATGGTTTAGGTGTAGAAACTAGCCTAAACGGGGTTGAGTGACCCTGGTGCAAAAATTGATCTAGTCGAGTTAAGAAACTGGTCTAGGCAAGGTGGAGCAGGATGGGTGTAGAAACTAGTCTGAGTGAGGTGGAGTGGGACAGGTGTAAAAATTGGTCCGATCAGATAAATAAATTGGTCTAGGTGAGGTGGAGTGGTATCGATGCGAAAACTTGGTTTGAGCGACGTGAAGCGAGACAAATGTAGAAAATTGTCTGAGCGAGGAGTATGAAAATAGGGTGGACAAGGCGAGAAAAATATAAGGTGTAAATTTTGAATTTCAAGGGTTTCAAGGTAAGCAAAAAAAAACAAATCCTTTATTTTGTTTTATACCTCCTCACACCCAAAACAAAAAATTCAAAAAACCAAGCTGACTTGATATTTTCCAACCCATAAAAAATGTTATAGTTATGCAAACTCGACTGGAGTAGTACTTAGATGGGTGACCTCCTAGGAAGTCCGAATTTTGCACCCTCTGAAATGAAATTTTTTTCTAGACTCAAGTTCATTCAGACCCTATTTTGCACCTGGTCCTCATCCAAGCTCTTTTTGTACCTAGTTCATGATCGATCCCTATTTTACACCCGGTTTGATCAAAACTATGAAATTCATCAATGTTTTATAATTTTTGATGAAAAATAAGATAATCATCATGTCCTTCTACAAGAAGTTGGCCAAGATTCACCAGGGTGTCAAAACGGATTCACCATTTTTTACAAGTATATCTTGGGTCTAACCCCTTATTCATAACCTTGGAACAAAACCACCTTTTTCATTTAAGATAACACAATATAGAATGCTTTTCCAAATTTTCACCATAATTTGAGTGGATATCCTTAGATAGAATTAGATATGTATGTATGCATTATGTCAAGGTGATGATTGGATGTATGGTGTTGAGACATGATGGAGTTTATGGGTATGTTTTGCTTCGTGTGGATAGAGTGACATATTTGAAGTAATAAATTCAGATCTAAAATTTTTCCATTGCACTCCATCCTTCCTTATATGATGTCACTTTCACAATTGCTAGTAGGTATAACATAAAAATTTGATAAAATTTAAAGAGACTTTCTTTGAAAAATATACAAGGAAAAAATTAGATTTCCTCTTTGTAAGTGGGATAGGGTTTACAAAGGAAAGAATATTAGAGGAGGAAGTTTGTGAAATAAAAACCTTATGAGTTTGTCCTTAGGAACAAAGATTTGGTGGAAATTATTTAGAGATCAAGAAAATAATATATAGGTTCTCTTGATATAATGAAATTATTTAGGAAAAGAACCCTATCCAAAGAATTGCCAACATGGAATTTCATATTAGATAGTTTACAATTGATCAATAAACATATTAGATGGTTAGTTAATGAGAGAAATTATACAAATTTTTGATTTGATTCTTGGTTGAATCTTTATCTTCTTATCTTTGTTTCAAAATGGTAACCATTGGACTGGGTATTCTTGGCTTGCAAATATCCAAAGTTCAAAGACCTTATTAATGTGAGAAATAATAACATATCATGGATTTCTATTAGTAACCTAGATGAATGAGAGGAAATCAAGAAAATTCTAGGTGAAATTCAAGTGGCAAATTCTCAAGGGTTTTATTTGTTGATTTTTACACAAAAGGATGAGTTGGTTTGGAATATATATACTAGGTCAAATTGGGATATGGGTGTAGACACCAAAACAACACCAATATGATTACGTGACTGCAAACACTGATTGCATTGACATACATTGCCTTGATCAGCCATGAAAGCATGCATTTAAAGAGACCCATGACCATTCCACCTTTGCGCCAGGGTTTTGTTTGTTTGTCGTGATATTGTGACGTTGTGATATTGCGACATCGCGATATTACGACAACCTTTTGCCTTGCGCCAGGGTTTTGTTTGTTTGTTGCGATATCGTGACGTCGCGATATCACGACAACCTTCCGCCTTGCGCCAGGGTTTTGTTTGTTTGTCACGATATCGCAATGTCACGATATCGCGACGTCGTGATATCGTGACAACCTTTCACCTTGTGCCAGGGTATTTTTTATTTGTCGCGATATCGCAACATTGCGATATCGTGACAACCTTCCGCCTTGTGCCATAGTTTTATTTGTTTGTCGTGATATCGCGATGTCATGATATCGCGATGTCATGATATCACAACAACCTTCCGCCTTACACCATGGTTTTGTTTGTTTGTCATGATATCGTGACATCACGATATCATGACGTCACGATATCGTGACATCACGATATCACGACGTCACGATATCGTGACAACCTTTCGCCTTGTGCCATAGTTTTGTTTGTTTGTCGCGATATCATGACAACCTTCTGCCTTTGCGCCATGGATCTTCTTGGTGTCATGATATCATGACAAACTCCTGCCTTTGCGCCTAGCTTGATGTTAAACAATTAAAGGTGGACATTAAACAATGAAAGTGGACATTAAACAAATAAAGGTGGACATTAAACAACGAAAGTGGACATTAAACAAATAAAGGTGGACATTAAACAATTGGTAGTGGAAGTCAGTCAATTACGGCTCCCTGCCTCGCATGCATGCGAGTGGACGACTAGCGAACTGTCACGCAGACAAGCATGGGCAGGCCAGATAGGAAGAATTTCCCCCATCACGCACTAGCATGAACACTAACTGGCATCCATGCATGCCCATAACAACTACACCCTGGGAATTCTATAAATTGTAGAGTTCTCTCACCGAGAAAGAAAAAGAGGAAGGAGGGTAGAAACATTTGGAACAGTGAAGCCCTACCCATTTATCACCAGATGCTCTATCTTCGATTCACTTCTACCGCATCTGTGATCTCTTCTGCAAGGGAGGTCATTGGGTGTTTATGGAGAACGTAAATTCGGATCCATGGATCTATCAATTTGTCGACAAAGCTTACCATTCTATTTTTATTTCTTTTGCATAATGACTTTGGGATTTTGATTGCAAGCATATCAACATGCAGGTTTTATTTCATTTCACTCTCACGAATGCTTTATTTTAACACAAGTGCTACTAAACTCTTTTTGTTGTTTCTTTGAACGTAGGAGAAGTGGCAAATATTGAAGATTCACCAACACAAGCGGCGATGACATTTTGGCCCACCCATTCTACATGTGGGCACGCAAAAGGAGAACTACTGAAGACGATTGTAACCAAAACATGCTAACACTCCTAGCCCCAGGAAGGGGAGGAGATGGATTGTAACTAAATATGGAATCATATTAATAAAAAGGGCTATGCTCCTGCTTTCCCCTCTTATGTGGCGTTGATTCGATTACATTCGCATTATTTCATGCATCTAGTTAGCTTTGTCTATATTGAATCTTAGTATTGTTTTTCTTCCAGAATCTCATGTTTTCAATGGCGATCACGGTGGGACAAGTATATTTCTATGCATTTTTTAGAGCAGCCAATCAGAAAAATCATTTCAGGCAGAGAAGAGGTAGGGGTTTTTAACAAGCCTCTGTCAAATTTTTGTTTTTTGATTTCTAGTTTTCAGTTTTTGTATGGCTTAGGGAAAGTTTCCTTTTTGTTTTCCTATTTCAATTTTTGCAAATTAAAATGAACCCCACACATCACATGGTTATTTAAACCAAGGAGCTGGTCGTAAAACCCTAGCCCTTGAGCAAGACCAATAGTGGATTTCATCACCACATTGGCTTGGATATTTGCATTCATTTACCCCGATTGTCACTATTGCTCGATGTAAATCCTGACGAAAGCTGACCGAGTGTCATTGGCTTGATTCCCAATGCGCGAGGATAAGTCTTCTATGGTAGGTGTCATAAATAGGACAATCCCCCTTCCGTACCGCCTACATACCATGTACCATCTGCTCTCACGTACCTATAGTCTCCCTCTCGTAAGGGTGGGTATATAGAGAGGTTGGTTTATCGGCCTGACAATGGTATATCAAAGGGGCGACCATTTTTGGGAGTCATAAGAGCCTTCATAATTGCATTTAAACATTTTTCATAAAAAGCTTTCAAAAAACAAACAACAAAACACACTAAAACTAGTCTAGGACACACCATTAATATTTAAAAGAGATAATCATTGTTGTGTGTGTATGTTCTTTTCTGCTTAGTGTAACAAAATCATAAACAAAAGATAAAAATCCATGCATTTTGTCACTCGATCCAAAAGCTCCAAGGATTCCCGCAATCGCTTGGTCACTCCAAAATGCCACAAAGGTGTCCATGAACCCTTTGGTCAACCCAAAAGCACCCCAAAGGTGCCCATAAGTGATGCAGAAACATCCCACAAAATATGGGAAATCTTATATTTTTCCCTAAATTTTAGTGCATCTTGCCGGGGTCATAACTTCTCAACCGTAGCCCCGATTGACACAAAATTTTACAGAGAGTTAGTTGGGATAATTTTAAACAAATATAATTCCCTGGAATTCTATTTGTCCAAAAAATTCAATTTTCGGGGCAAAATTCCATCATCTAGTGCCTCGAAATTAGGTTCTAAATTTGATAACCTAATTTTTTATGCTTTTTGAGTTGTTCGAAGGTTAATCTCTCCTAATGTATTTAGAGTTAGGACTTGAAACTTTATTTATGTCTTATCTATTATAAGAGGGATGTGCACCCCAATTTTGGGCCCCATCTGACTCATTCCAATTTTAGGGTTTTTTAGAGAGACATCGTCATGGTGCTCACCCGTAGCCAAGCCCAATCATAGGCAGACACTATGGGGAATATCCAAGGAGGCACAAGTCACCTTCGGTATGGCCCCAAGGATTTTGTCATACCACCTTGGTGGCCTGACACACAAGGTAGACCCCTCCACACCTTAACAAAAAAGGACTATAGGGGCACCTCTTCGAGGGGCACTCATGTTTAGCATAGCACCCAGCACACACCCTTCCATGAGGGGTACATCCGTAGGAGAGCTCCCTTAGATGCTCGCTATGAGTGGTCACTGCGTGATGAAGTGCTAGGTCAACATAGGGTTTGACGGGAGGAACCACATGATTACACTATCCCTCCTTCACCCCCTCTAGTTGTTAGGACTACAAGGACAAATCCAAAGCACAAGGCTCCTCAAGCGGGGCAAGCCAACGTCGCCTATCCCTCTTTCACTTATGAAAGGGGGTATGAGGAAGACCACTACATTCCTCAAGAGCAATACATAGCATGGGAGCAATGCGCCCCCACGCCTGCTAGCTATCAAGATCACCTAAATCAGCACACACCCTTCCATGAGGGGTACATTCATAGGAGAGCTCCCTTAGATGCTCACTATGAGTGGTCACCGCGCGATGAAGCGCTAAGTCAACATAGGGTTCGACAGGAGGAACCACATGATTACACTACCCCTCATTCACCCCCTCTAGTTATCAGGACTATAAGGACCCCTCCAGAGCACAAGGCTCCTTAGGTAGTGCGAGCCAACTTCGTCCGTCCCTTTTTCACTTATGAAGGAGAGCACAAGGAAAACCCTTACCTTCCTCAAGAACAATATACATCACGAGAGCAATACGCCTCCACAACTGCTAGCTATCAGGATCACTTACTGTGGCCAAGGCCTCGAGGGAATGTCGCTACCCCCAACCGAGGGAGGCGGCCTATAAAGATCTTGGATCACCACGATTGAGATAGATATCTAGAAGAGGCATCTAGGCCTTCTAGATATGAGATGGTAGGACCAACTATCTTAGAATCTACCAAGCATATCGCACGTCGGATGGAACTCACGCTACTTGAGCTAGAATGACAACAGTTAGAGCAATGGTATCTTCTAAATAAAGAGTGCATTCAACGCTCGAAGGATGAGTTGTTCCAACACACTATGCATGCGAGGACTCTAACCCTTTGCACACATAAGACAAAACATTATGAGGGACACAACCCCTCGATGCGAGATAGCTCACTGTGACATTCTCAAGAACCACCCCTGATGCCTCCTAGACATGAGCAGGATGCCACTTATATAACCAATGATGGGTGCCTTCCTCAGGCACCCACTCAGGTTTATGGGCCACCCTTAGAAATTCATCAAGAAGCCTCTAAGGAACTTGAGCGAGAAGAAGAGCAGGATGAAATGCCATACCAAGGCATGGGGGTGCTATCCATTCGCCCCTCCCAAGGCCCCAAGTTCCCTCCAACTTGCAACAAGAACAAACCACAAAGGAGGAGCTCAAATCCCTCGATACATGCAATGCGATACTAGAGTGCTTAGAGTCAGAAAAAACCAAGACTTTGGGACCCCAAAATCCCAACTTACAAGAGGTTCCTTTCAAGGAGGATCAGCCTCTGACCATAGAAATACCTGATGATGTGGTCTCCCATGTCTCAAAATCACCAAATTCTGCTAAGCCTGATTCGCTAAGCAAAGACGAGTCAGAATACTTGGTAGCACCATGGGACTCGGTCGAATCTGACATTAATCATTCACAAATGATTCCCATGGATGACTACCAAGAGAGCTTAATGGAAATATCCCCCTTAGAGGCACCAATCGAGCAAATGCCACATCAAAGCAATCAGGTCCCCCCGCAACAAGCGAAACAACCCCATGAGGACCACATCAATCTACTCAAACAAGAAGAGCCTCACATATCACAAATAGTTGTTGGAGCCAACAAAGGCCTTTGGATCTCTGACAGTGATTATAAAGACGACACAGAGATGGCCCACCTCAATAACATGCGGCAACATCAACACCCCATGCATATGGATGACGCACTTCAACAACTAAACATAAGGCTAGGGCATGAGTGGCATGTTAACCTAGCCCACTGGAATCAAATGTTGAGTCCGCCACTTTGGGCATACCAAGAACAACTTCTGCCTAGCGACCCCATAGCCACATCAGTTCCAAGGGCAGACCCCATCCTTTTATCTATACATAGGGCCGATCCATTCATGCCAATACCTCCTGATCCAGATTCAAAGCATAAATAGCATCAAGCTGGGAATAACTCTATCCCCTGAAGAGCCATAATTCAAACCAAAAATCTCCAAGGATTACCACAATCACTTGGTCAAACCAAAA
Organism: Wollemia nobilis; assembly: GCA_028583015.1. NCBI lineage: Eukaryota > Viridiplantae > Streptophyta > Pinopsida > Araucariales > Araucariaceae > Wollemia > Wollemia nobilis. The sequence goes on from JAQPPZ010008247.1 coordinate 89,954, forward strand.
AACCCCAAGGATTATCGCAATTGCTTGGTCAAACCAAAAAGCTCCAAGGATTATCACAATCACTTGGTCAAACCAAAAAACTCCAAGGATTCCTAAATCACTTGGTAAATCCCAAAAATGCTCCAAGGATTATCGCAATCACTTGGTCAACCCCAAAAAGCTCCAAGGATTATCGCAATCTCTTGGTCAAAACCCAAAAAGCCCCAAGGATTATCACAATCGCTTGGTCAAACCAAAAAGCTCCAAGGATTATCACAATCACTTGGTCAAACCAAAAATCCCTAAGGATTATCGTAATCACTTGGTCAAACCAAAAATCTCCAAGGATTCCTCAATCACTTGATCAACCCAAAAAGCCCCAAGGATTATCACAATCACTTGGTCAAACCAAAAATCCCCAAGGATTATCGCAATCACTTGGTCAAACCAAAAAGCTCCAAGGATTCCTAAATCGCTTGGTCAATCCCAAAAAAATCCCCAAGGATTATCACAATCACTTGATCAAACCAAAAAGCTCCAAGGATTATCGCAATCTCTTGGTCAACCCCAAAAATCCCAAGGATTATCACAATCACTTGGTCAAACCAAAAAGCCCCAAGGATTATCGCAATCACTTGGTCAAACCAAAAAGCTCCAAGGATTCCTAAATCGCTTGGTCAATCCCAAAAATGCTCCAAGGATTATCGCAATCACTTGGTCAAACCAAAAAGCTCCAAGGATTCCTAAATCGCTTGGTCAATCCTAAAAAAAGCCCCAAGGATTATCACAATCACTTGGTCAAACCAAAAAGCCCCAAGGATTATCGCAATCACTTGGTCAAACCAAAAAGCTCCAAGGATTCCTCAATCACTTGGTCAACCCAAAAAGCCCCAAGGATTATCACAATCACTTGGTCAAACCAAAAAGCCCCAAGGATTATCGCAATCACTTGGTCAAACCAAAAAGCTCCAAGGATTCCTAAATCGCTTGGTCAATCCCAAAAATTTTCCAAGGATTATCGCAATCACTTGGTCAAACCAAAAAGCTCCAAGGATTATTACAATCTCTTGGTCAACCCCAAAAAGCCCCAAGGATTATCACAATCACTTGGTCAAACCAAAAATTCCCAAGGATTATTGCAATCACTTGGTAAAACCAAAAAGCTCCAAGGATTCCTAAATCGCTTGGTCAATCCCAAAAATGCTCCAAGGATTATCGCAATCACTTGGACAAACCATAAAGCTCCAAGGATTCCTAAATCGCTTGGTCAATCCCAAAAAAAGCCCCAAGGATTATCACAATCACTTGGTCAAACCAAAAAGCCCCAAGGATTATCGCAATCACTTGGTCAAACCAAAAAGCCCCAAGGATTATCGCAATCACTTGGTCAACCCAAAAATCTCCAAGGACTATCACAATCACTTGGTCAAACCAAAAAGCCCCAAGGATTATCGCAATCACTTGGTCAAACCAAAAAGCTCCAAGGATTCCTAAATCGCTTGGTCAATCCCAAAAAAAGCCCCAAGGATTATCACAATCACTTGGTCAAACCAAAAAGCTCCAAGGATTATCGCAATCTCTTGGTCAACCCCAAAAATCCCAAAGGATTATCGCAATCACTTGGTCAAACCAAAAAGCCCCAAGGATTATCGCAATCACTTGGTCAAACCAAAAAGCTCCAAGGATTCCTAAATTGCTTGGTCAATCCCAAAAATTTTCCAAGGATTATCGCAATCACTTGGTCAAACCAAAAAGCTCCAAGGATTCCTAAATCGCTTGGTCAATCCCAAAAAAATCCCCAAGGATTATCACAATCACTTGGTCAAACCAAAAAGCTCCAAGGATTATCGCAATCTCTTGGTCAACCCCAAAAAGCCCCAAGGATTATCACAATCACTTGGTCAAACCAAAAAGCCCCAAGAATTATCGCAATCACTTGGTCAAACCAAAAAGCTCCAAGGATTCCTAAATCCCTTGGTCACCCCCAAAGCTCCAAGGATTATCGCATTCACTTGGTCATCCCAAAATGCCCCAAAGATGCCTACAAACCCTTTGGTCACACCAAAAAGCTCCAAGGATTATCGCAATCTCTTGGTCAACCTCGAAAGCTCCAAGGATTATCATAATCACTTGGTCAAAAAAAAAAAAACAAATAAACAAAATCTACATCTCAATTTCATGCGTACTTCCAAAATAAAAATAAAAATATGGTTGCATTAGGCATCACATCCATGTTTGTTGATCACACAAGGCAAAAGCACCAGAGACTGTCATTACTTGGCAAAACCACCATCTTTTCACATTTTCCACTTTGAACAAAAGTACACCAAAATAAACGCCAATCAACATTTCACCATATCATAAATCAGTTGTCATCTAAACATATCTAGAGTTTTCGTCATTAAGCTATCTTTAGGTTTCTAGCCAAAACTGTACAAAAGTCAGACTGATGTTACAATGGTAGAGTTTTACTTGAAATACACCTTGTTACGTAGCATCCCATCACAAATTCAAAACACATAAAAACAATTCCTAAGTTGTGTCAATGAAGGATGAAACCTGTAAAGCAATTCAAGATACCAAATAGTGAAAATATTATCTCACTCATCCCCCTGTGCGAATGACCCCAGGAATGTTGAGAGTTGGCAAAAGGACAAAAATCTTCCCTACCCAATTCCCCAAGAATCCCAAGTCCTCAAAACATTGTAAAAACATCAAAAAGTTGCACAAGTCAATACTCCAAACATTGACGTCCAATCCCACAAGCAATAGTGATTCTCATCACTTCAAAAATTCAAATCCCTTGCTCAAAAAGAAAAAAAAAAACAAAAACAAAAACAAAACAAAAATAAACTGTGATTTTCATCACTATAAACGAGCAAGTATCCCAATACAAATGAAGAAAATAAGGGAGTCGAACATGAATCCCTGGAACTCTCAGCATTCAAAGGGTCATGAGGGGAACCTCAGTACCAGTTTGGTGGATAACCTATCGGTCACTGGTGGAAAACCTCCCAAATGACAATATATCTGTCACATTTACTTGTGTGCAAATCAATGTTTGCATGTGGATGCGCTAGCTTATGGTCTCCTAGATTGTAAAACAGATTAATCCAACAAAATACAACAAAGGAGTTAGTGGAACTAATTAGGTGATCCTCAGTACAGGTTTGGTTGAAAGCCTATCTAGCACTGGCGGTATCCTGACAAATACCATAAAGCCTATCTGGCTATGGAGCGGTCACCAAATTCCTTAGCTCATAAGAAGCAAGGATTCAAGAATGCATCCCTTTTCCATGCTTGGGGCATCACAAGTTGGTTAGGTTACTAAGAAACCCTAATCACTAGTGCTTTGGTTATCTATTTTTGCTCAGCATTGTGTCACCCGCAGCGCTTCCCAAAAGGGGGCATTTGTAGACACCAAAACAGCACCAATCCGATTACATGACTACAAACACTGATTGCATTGACATACACTGCCTTGATCCGCCATGAAAGCATGCATTTAAAGAGACCCACGACCATTCCGCCTTTGCGCTAGGGTTTTGTTTGTTTGTCGAGATATTGCGACGTCATGATATCGTGACAACCTTTCACATTGTGCCAGGGTTTTGTTTGTTTATTACGATATCATGACATCGTGATATCGCGACAACCTTCTACATTACGCCAGGGTTTTGTTTGTTTGTTGTGATATCACGACGTCCTTCTTCCTTGTGCCATACTTTTGTTTGTTTGTCATGATATCGCGATGTCGTGATATCGTGACGTCGCGATATTGCGACAACCTTTCGCCTTGCGCCTTAGTTTTGTTTGTTTGTCCCGATATCGCGATGTCGCGATATCACAACAACCTTCCACCTTGCACCAGGGTTTTGTTTGTTTGTTGCGATATCGCGACGTCGCGATATCGTGACAACCTTTCGCCTTGCGCCATAGTTTTGTTTGTTTGTCGCGATATCGTGACATCATGATATCACGATGTCACGATATCACGACAACCTTCCGCATTTGCACCCTTGCTTCTTCTTGGTGTCGCGATATCACGACAAACTCCTACCTTTGTGCCTGGCTTGATGTTAAACAATTAAATGTGGACATTAAACAACAAAAGTGGACATTAAAAAAATAAAGGTGGACATTAAACAATGAAAGTGGACATTAAACAAATAAAGGTGGACATTAAACAATTGGTAGTGGAATTCAGTCAATTACGGCTCCCTGCCTCACATGCGCGCGAGTGGACGACCAACGAACTGTCACATAGACAAGCATGGGCAGGCCAGACAGGAATAATTTCCCCCATCACGCACTAGCATGAACACCAATTGGCATCCCTGCATGCCCATAACAACTGCACCCTAGGAATTCTATAAATTGTAGAGTTCTCTCACCGAGAAAGAAAAAGAGGAAGGAGGGAAGAAACCTTTGGAGCAGCGAAGCCCTGCACGTTTATCGCCAGACGCTCTGTCTTCGATTCACTTCTACCACATCCGTGATCTCTTCTGCAAGGGAGGTCATTGGGTGTTTATGGAGAACATAAATTCGGATCCATGGATCTATCAATTTGCCGATAAAGCTTACCATTCTGTTTTTATTTCTTTTGCATAATGACTTCGAGATTTTGATTGCAAGCATATCAACATGCAGGTTTTATTTCATTTCACTCTCACGAATGCTTTATTTTAACACAGGTGCTACTAAACTCTTTTTGTTGTTTCTTTGAACGTAGGAGAAGCGACAGAGATTGAAGATTCACCAACACAAGCGGCGATGACATTTTGGCCCGCCCATTCTACATGTGGGCATGCGGAAGGAGAACTACTGAAGACGATTGTAACCAAAACATGCTAATGCTCCTAGCCCCGAGAAGGGGAGGATATGGATTGTAACCAAATCTAGAATCATATTAATAAAAAGGGTTGTGCTCCTGCTTTCCCCTCTTACATGGCATTGATTCGATTACATTCACCTTATTTCATGCATCCAGTTAGCTTTGTTTATATTGCATCTTAGTATTGTTTTTCTTCCGAAATCTCGTGTTTTCAATGAGTATTTGAAAAAATCAATATTTCCTACTCTCAAATATTTTTCTCAAAATAATGTTTGTTTACTTGAGGCTCTCCCTAAGGTCTCATCATTCCTTTGGTTACTAGTTCAAAGTAAGAATATTATAGGAGACATTCCACAAAGAAGAGGATATCATATACCTTTCAAATATGCATCATGAGAAGGATTTATAAATATTATTTTCTTTTTCATTATCTCTTTTCTCCCACTATTTGGGATTACATTTCAAAAAATATGAAAATATTTTGGGTATATCAATCAATGTTAAAACAATTGATGACGTGGTGGATTTATTATTTCAAAGCTAAAGCATTATGTATTCTATGGAGGATTAGTCCTACCATTATTTGTTGGAATTTATGACTTGAACGTAATAATAGAATTCTTAAAAATAAATCTCAAAATTATGCCCAAGTTTGGAACTATATTGTTGCCTTTCTTATAGAATTTTTATAGATATGGTGTTCATCATGAGAAGTCTCAAGTGTGGAAAAATATATGGTAGCAACTTGGTTACATTATTTAAACATACATCGAAGAGTCTCCTAAAAAATATTAAAATATTACACGTGTTGTTAGGTGTAATATGTGTGTGTGTGTGTTGATGATTGATTAAAATTAAATTATAAATAGAATAGTAAGTATAATTGGTGATAATCATAAATTTTGTTGATTAAATTTAAATTGTTATTATTTTTAAAGTAATTTCTAAGTCATAAGAATTTTTTTAAACTATTAAAATATGTTAACAACTCAATACTTTAAATGTTTGACACGTTAATTTATTAACTAAATCTATATTAGTGATCAATGTAAAGGTTTAAATTAAACACTTAATAAATTATTTAATTAAACCAATAAAATAAGTTATTGTGTTTAAATATAATTAGTATAATCAAATGGCATGAGCTCAAGAGAATTGTGGAACTTACTATAATAAGTTTATCATTTTTGTAGCTATTGTCTATTCCTAAGACAAAAATTATAGTTGGCTTGTTTATTGAATTGATAGTCACTATATTTTGATTGACTAGATGTTGAGGATTGCACATTCCACAATGTAACTAGTAGCCAACACATCATATCTTTGTTTTTCTTAATTTGGACAGCTTCATAGATAGTATTGCACAAGAATTTCTTAAAGTGGTGACATTAGTCATAAGAACATATCCAAGATCACCATTTCAAAAATAAAATAAGACATCAAAATAGAGGGGGCTTATTTTTATGCTTAATCCATATAAGTGGTTTATCTTTATGCTTAGATATATCTTAAATTGATCCATGATCATAGGTAAGACACCATCAAAGGTAAATTTTCTTGATGATTTTTTTTTATTTTCTCCTCTTGGTTTTTTTCATGAAGTAAATAAGAAAATTTTATTATTATCCTTTAGTATTAGTAGTCACCATATTTTGTATTTAAGTTGTACATTGTTGATACAATTTCTAATAATATCTTTAATATTTTTTTTTAGGTTTTGGATTTAGGCTTCCATCTTCTTCTTCTAGCCTTCCTAACGTTCAAGCACATGTTATACAATATTTTAAGGATGTGAAGTTAAATTGTTTCTTGAATCCAATCCTAATGGGATGAAAAGGATATTTAGTGAATATTTTGTTAAGACTCAACTTCATAAATATTATATTTGAATTGATAGCTAAGGTATTTCCATATTCTAATGAAGGCATCAATACTTTCATTTGATCCTAATTTCACCATTAAAAAATTTGTGAATGATGTTGATGTTCTAGATTTAAATTTACATGCAAGCAAGTTAATTATATGTTTATATATATTTATAGAACCTTTAGGTAAGTTTACATATCATTGCAACATAGTTATATTAAATTATTGTGCTAATAATTTTTTCTATAGTAAAAAAATAGACACCTGTCTAATATTTTAAGTGTGAGAGAACCTACTAGGAAAGTCTCCTATTGTTTTTTATCCACCATACAAAAGTATAGGTGATGAAGGCAGGGTATAGAAAATAATTTGAAGTGCTAAAGCTCCATTGAGATACTTGTTAAGTTAGGAATTTTATACTTGGGTAATATTGGAAGATTGTTGTCTTGTCATTCATGGTAGAGGTAGATCATTAAAATTTACCTTGAGGAATTGTTTGTTGTTGCATATGTAAAGATTGAACTTATTTTCTTAAATCTTCATCATATTTTTTTATCTTTTTATTTGCTAAATATTTTGCATTTATTTGAGCTATTTGCAAATATTGGCTCTAGGCATATTAATAGGTCATATTTTGTTGAGTTATCTTTTGTTGATTTCCTTTATATTGAAAAAAATTCTAACGATTGGCCTTTTTTTATTTACCTTTTTTTGAGTATGGATATTTTAATATTGCAATTTAGAAATTATTTTCTTGCTCTTATTTAGGTAATTGCTTAAGTGAAGAATTGAAATTAAGCATATCTTAAAGACACTAGAATTTGGTTAATTTTTTTAATCTTTTTTATAGTTCATGTAGGACTTTATCTTGTTGCAAGTGGGACAAATAGGCAATGGTAGGATTTATCTAGCCATATATTCTAATCTTTTGGAATATCTAATTGCTTTTGCTTTTAACATTTTTGTTCATAGATTTGTCTAGCTTGACTAGTCCTTTATAGATTTTGTTGTTAGTTGAACATAGCATACTCTTTTTTATTTTGTTAATATCTAACATTAAAAATAATATCTAAATGTGTTTATCACATGTACCTAGGTTAGGTTTTATTGTATCAACTTATTAGAATGATGAGGAGGAGCACTTATGGGGATTAGAGGTTGATGTTATTATGGATATGGAGAACCCACTTCCTCTTTATATTGGTATTGATTTATTTAATCTTGGCTAATGGATAATGTTACTTATTTTTGTAAGCGAAAGTCATGTCATCATGATTATTTTACTCATTGTATTGATTGACATGGTTATTCATATTTTGGATTCTTATTTGGATTACATAGATCTTATGATTAGTATTGAATGTTTCTTGGATGTTAAGAACTTGTTAATTCACAAATGGATTGTTGTATATCATTTAGTTGCTTGAGCTTAACCATCTACATTAGGGTTAGTAGAAGGGTTACCCATTTTAGGGTCCATTAAAGATAGATAAGTGTAAATACTAGATGAGATATCAATCCCCAGTCATACTGAATAGTTCACATCTTGTTCACCAAGACATTTTTTCTAGATTTGGATAATTCAAGAAATTCACTGCGTCCCATAGGTAAAGCGAAAATAAGGTTATAATAAACCTAGGTAAAGCTCTAGAGGAATAATGTAATATTGAGGGAGGTTAAGTTAGAATCTAGCATACAAGTACTTATAGAGGTGTGACATAGGTGGATAAACATGTATAGCATAAGTATAAATAAAATAAAAATGTAATCTAGCTAGTAGAAGTAATATAAAGCAAGAACTAATCCTATTATAATTATAATTGATATTCTTGGATGATCGAGTGCTTTGAAATCTTGAGAGATTAATTATACTTATTTAATTTCCAACCTTTTTGGTTGATGAGAATTCCAACCATTAGCCTTAAGGTAAGGACTCCCTGATATGGAAAGAGATTCCATTTGGTTTCATGGGACCAGGTCTACTCCAAAAAATAATATGGTCGTATTGGGCTCAGAAAGGTCAAACAAATGAATCTAACCCTCATTTCCAAGTAAATATGGTGGATCCTTCAAAATGAAAAGTCACTATGGATTGATATCATCAAGGCTAAATTATTCTAGCATCAACCAAATTTTTTGGATGATCCTTCACCTATTCAAAGTTTTACCACCTAGAACTTCATCTTGTGTACAAGGGAGATCATCAATAAAATAATCTATTGGAAACTTGGTGATAGCTAGAAGATACTCTTTTGGAAGGATAAGTGGCTAGGTAACAACCCTTTTTAGAACCATCTTGATTTGATCTACATCAAACTTGTGACTGACATGTTTGGTACACAAGTGTGCAATTTCATTGATGTTGGTAGGAAGCACTGGAAAAGTATTCCTTATGGTAATCTAAAAGAAGATAAAAAAGGAGCTAATCTTATTTTGTTTGACATGTTGCGTCTCTATGTTATTCCCAATAGTTCCATTGAAGATAATATCCTATGGACACTTAGTGAAAACATGATTTTCTTTGTCATGTAGGAGACAAATTTTCACACACCTCAATACCACAGATTTTTTTTTTCATTAAACAACTTGAAGAAAAAAACCAATTACAACACTATCCCATAGGCGTAGTTTTCTTTTTCTGGTGTAGCTGCCTCCCTTTCGGTGATCTACTCACCACTCAGGAACTATATCTCCTTATGATCTCAAAACTCGGCTCCTCCTCCCCCTCCTTTAAATTGAACCTTCACATATTTTTGTCTTAACTGGCAACTACCATTGGGTTAGCCATAGAAACATGCATTGATGAACCGTCTAAATGTCTCTGACTTTTGGGTGCAGTAGTCGAGTTGCTGCCATGCTCAGTAAGATTATCGAGCATGAAATCATGCATTAATGAGGCCTTTGACCACCTCAGGAAACACCGTCTGGTAACGCGTGCTTTCTCAAATCGTGAACCAGCAGTAAGTCACGATATCGTGACATGTCGTAATATCATGACATTTCTCTTCCTCATTGCCTTTCTCTTCTTCAGGTCATGATATCGTGACATGTCTTGATATCACGATATCTTTCATTTTTGGCTCTCCTTTCTCCTTTGCAGTCATGAAATCATGACATGTCATGATATTGCGACATCTTTCCTTTCTGCCTCGTCCTCGCCTCTTAAGTCGAGAAATCATGACATGTCGTGATATCATGACATCTTTACTCTCTACTTTCTCTCTCTATTTCAGGTCATGAAATCTCGACATGTCACAATATCGTGACAAATTTGTCTTCTGATTTCGCTCTCTACCTCGAGTCACGAAATCGTGACATGTCGTGATATCATGACAGTTTCTTTCCTTGCTTTCTTTCTGCTCCTTCGATTGCGATTTCACGACATGTCGTGATATCGTGACAGTTTCCTTCCTTGCTTTCTTTTCGCTCCTTTGGTCATGATTTCATGACATGTCACGAAATCATGACATTTTCTTCCCTGGCCTTTCCTGTCTTCTTTTGGTCGTGATTTCGTGACATGTCACGATTTCACGAAATTTTCTTCGAATGCCTTCTCTCCCCTATTTCGATCATGATTTTGGGACATGTCACGATTTCATGACATTTTTCTTCGGACGCCCTCTCTCTCCTATTTCAGTCGTGATTTCGTGACATCTTTCTTCGGATGCACTCTCTCCCCTTTTTCGATCATGATTTTGCAACATTTCGCAATTTCATGATAATTTTCTTCTGCGCCTTCTCTCTCCTTCTTGAGTTGCAAAAATGTGACCTGTCGTGATATCGTGACACTTTTCCTCCTTTGTGCTTTCTCTCATCCTCTGGTCATGATAATGTGACATGTCACGATATCGTGACACTTTTCTCTCTTGCGCCTCCTCTTGTCTTCTGGTTGTGAAAATGCGACATTTCACGATATCGTGACACTTTTCTCTCTTATGCCTCCTCTTGTATTTTGGTCGTGAAAATGTGACATGTTGCAATATCACGACACTTTTCTCTCTTGTGCCTTCTCTCAGCTTCTGGTCATGATTTCGCGACATGTCGTGAAATCGTGACATTTCTTCTCCACGTCTCTCTCTATCCTTCCTGAGTCATGAAAATGTGACATGTCATGATATCATAACACTTTTCTTCTTTTTCAACATGTCGTGATATCATGACACTTTTTCCTCTTTGCAGTATTTTGCTTTTCATTGGATGCTCCTGCATCAGACAACCGGGGTGGATTGAGAAGTGACCTTCACTTATTCACTGTTTTGTCACCTTCCTTTTAACTAGGGTTGTACAAGATCTCCAAGCTTCAGCAAAATTTGGGTCTTCAGGATTCAAACCCTTAAGTTCTTCAAACTCCACAACTTCCACTCTCATTGTTGTTAGCAACCTCTTTTCATCCATCCCCTTTAGTGGCTTTAGTTTATGGCACACTCCTTCGTTTGTTAGGGAGTAAGTGTTGGCATGTCCATCATGGACTACATGGTGATCAAACTGCCATGGCCTTCCCAACAACATATGGCAAGCATCCATAGGCAAAACATCACACAGAACCTCATCTTGGTATCTCCCAATATTGAACTTGACTAAGGATTGTTCACTGACCAATGTCGTATGGTCCTTCTACAACCATGCAATCCAGTATGGATGCGGGTGTCTCCTCCTCTTTAGCTATAAATTAGTAACCATTTCTTTAGAGACTAAGTTATTTGTACTATCATTATCTATAATAACATTACAGACCTTGCTTGAACATTTGCACCTTGTGCGAAATAGGCTCCTCCTCTAGTCTGGTCATTTCTCCTCATTCAATAGGGTTCTCCTTGTGACCATCACTTCTCCTCTCTCTTCCTCCTTAGAATGTTCTGATTTAGCACCCTCATCTACCACAGCAAGTCTGGAAGGACCCTCAGGTCTCTTATTCATCCTTTCTCGATGTTGTGGACACTTGTATGCTCGATGTCCTTCTTTGCCATAGTGGAAATAGGTTCCATGAAATCTTCCACTTTCATACCCACATCCAGATCTACCTCTTCCTCTTGGGTAGCCATTGTTCTGATCACGGGGTCTCTAATCGTTATCTCCCTTCTGAGCCTAACTACTGCTAGCTTCTTCTTTCTTCTCACTTCTTCCTCCATCTATTCTTCCATAAGTCCTTTCTCCATGACCTCTTCCTCTTTGCTTACCCTCAAACCTTCTATTTAGCTTCTTTTCAACTTTTAAAGCAAATTGGTAAGCATCCTCAATGGTGCTCATCCTAACCAGACTCAACTCTTCTTGAATACTAGTTCTCAACCCATTGATGTAACAGGCCACCTTCTCCTTGTTAGCCTCTGAATGGCCAGTTCTAATGGATATCTTATAAAACTCCTTCGTGTATTCCTTGATAATTTTGCTTGACTGTCTCAAACTCTACATTTTCCTTAGCAGATATAATTTTTAATCTATAGAAATAAACTGCCTCTTCAACTTATCTACCATTCTATCCCATATTGTTATTCTTTCCTTTCCTCTTTTATTTCTTTCCAGTTGCACTCCTTTCCACCATATGTTATCATGACCCTTCAGCTTGGTCTTAGCAAATCTGACCCTATCAGGATCTTCAACATTCTCATACTTAACGTATTCTTCCAAATCATTGATCTAGTCAATCAACTCCTCTGGATCAAGATTTCTAAAATACGTAGAAACCTCCATCTTTGGTTTCTTTTCAATCTGGGAGATGGATCTATATAACCTGGCTTATGTAGGATCTATAGCCTCTTCTTATTCCTCAAACTGGTCCTCTTCTTCATCAACTTCATCTTCACTTCCTTCTTCTCCTCTGGGTTCAAGCCCTCTGTGTAGCTCCTCTTGCAGGGCCTAAACTTGCCTTTGCAAAGCTTTGAAATATTCTGTTAGCACCATATTTCTTCCACCACCATGGTTTCTTCGTGGAGGCATTCTTCTTCACTCTCTTCTCACAACCCTTCCATAGATCCTGGTGTAAACTACCTCACGTCTAGTGATCTGTTTACACACTCAGGAACTCTTGCTCTGATACCACTGATGTAGGAGCCAAATTTTCACACACATCAATACCACAATTTTTTTTTTTTATTAAACAACTTGAAGAAAAAAACCAATTACAACACTAGCCTACAGGCGTAGTTTTCTTTTCTTGGTGCAGCTACCTCCATTTTGGTGATCTTCTCACCACTCAAGAACTATATCTCCTCCTAATCTCAAAACTCGGCTCCTCCTCCCCTCCTTTTGACTAAACCTTCACATATTTTTATCTTAACTCAAAACTGCTATCAGGTCAGCCACGAAATCATGCATTGATAAGCCATCTGAACATCTCTGACTTCTGGGTGCAGTAGTCGAGTGGTCGCCATGCTCAGCAAGCTTACCAAGAAATAAATCATGCATTAATGAGGCCTTTGACTGCCTCGAGAAACACCGTTTGGTAATGCATGCCTTCTTGAATCATGAACCAATAGTAAGTCATGATATCACGACATTTCTCTTCCTTGCTACCTTTCTCTTCTTCGCGTCATGATATCACGACATATTTCCTTTCTGGCTCTCCTTTCTCCTTTGCGGTCGTGAAATCGTGACATGTCGTTATATCACGACATGTCATGATATCATGACATCTTTCCTTTCTGCCTCCTCCTCGCCTCTTGGGTCAAGAAATCATGACATGTTGTGATATTGCGACATCTTTCCTCTCTACTTTCTCTCTTTGTTTCAGGTCATGAAATTGTGACATGTCGCGATATCGTGACAGCTTTGTCTTCTACTTTCACTCTCTACTTCGGGTCATGATATCGTGATAGTTTCTTTCCTTGCTTTCTTTTTGCTCCTTCGGTCGTGATTTCGTGACATGTCATAATATTGCGACAGTTTCCTTCCTTGCTTTCTTTCCGCTCCTTTGGTCACGATTTCACAACATGTCGCAATTTCATGACATTTTCCTCGAATGCCCTCTCTCCCCTGTTTCAATCATGATTTCGCGACATGTCACGATTTCACGATATTTTTCTTCGGACACCCTTTCTCTCCTATTTCGATCGTGATTTTGCGACATGTTGCATTTTCGTGACATCTTTCTTTGGAAGCCCTCCCTCCCCTTTTTCGGTCGTGATTTTGTGACAATTTTCTTCTGCGCCTTCTCTCTCCTTCCTGAGTCACGAAAATGTGACCTATCGCAATATCGTGACACTTTTTCTCCTTTGCAATTTCTCTTGTCCTCTGGTCGCGATAATGCGACATGTCGCGATATCACGACACTTTTCTCTCTTGCACCTCCTCTTGTCTTTTGGTCACAAAAATGCGACATGTCACGATATCGTGACACTTTTCTCTCTTGCACCTCCTCTTGTCTTCTGGTCGCAAAAATGTGACATGTCACGATATCGTGACACTTTTCTCTCTTACGCCTTCTCTCGGCTTCTGGTCGTAATTTCACGACATGTCATGAAATCGAGAAATTTTTGCTCTTCGCCTCTCTCTCTCCTTCTTGAGTCACAAAAATGTGACATGTCGCGATATCATGACACTTTTCTTCTTTGTCGACATGTCGCGATATCGCGACACTTTTTTCTCTTTGTGGTATTTTGCTTTTCATTGGATGCTCCTACATTAATACTCTTTTGGAAGGATAAGTGGCTAGGTAACAACCCTCTTCAAAACCATCTTGATTTGATCTACATCAAACTTGTGACTGACATGTTTGGTACACAAGTATGCAATTTCATTGATGTTGGTAGGAAGCACTGGAAAAGTATTCCTTATGGTAATCTAAAAGAAGATAAAAAGGAGCTAATCTTATTTTCTCTAACATGTTGCATCTCTATGTTATTCCCAACAATTCCATTGAAGATAAGCTCCTATGGACACTTAGTGAAAACATGATTTTCTCTGTCAAAACCTCATATTTCCTTAATGAAAATCCCAATCAACCATGGTTTCCTTCTGAGATCATTTGGAAGAAGCACCTCATTCCCAAAGTCTATTTTTTATTTTGGATTTTTGTTCAAGAAAAAATCCTCTCCATTCCAAATCTCTAGATTCGAGGCCTCCCCATTCCAAATTTTTGTTACCTTTGCAATAAGGAGTGTGAATCCACCCAACATATTTTCATTTCCTATACTTTCTCTCTCAAGTTTCTTTGCTCCTTATTTTCCTCTAAGGGTATTTTCCAGGTTCTGCCCTTTTCTTTGAGTGACCTCTATTTACAGTGGCCTAATCCCTTGAAAATTTTTCATGTCAAAATATTTTTTACCTTCTATCTCATCCATTTCCTATGGGAAGTTTGGCATGAACAAAATTGCAGAGCCTTCAATAACTCTGTATATGATTCCAACTATGTTCTTTCTAGAGTTATCCATGTCGTGACTAAAAATCTCTTTGTTATTTAGGAAACTAAGTAGTTAGAGTCCCCAAGTGAAACATAGTTAGCCAACTCCCTCAAGCTCCCTTCCTATAATCTTTCCTCTCCCTCATCTATGGTTGATTGCTCGATTATCAAGTGGTCTCCTCCACATTTAGGATGTATCAAGTATAATTTTGATGGTGCTTCCAAGGGTAACCTAGGGTCGACTGAAGTGGGAGGTATCTTTCGAGATCATACAAAAAATATATTGTTGGCATTGCAAAAAATCTTGACATATAAACCAATCATTTTGCTAAAGCTCGAGCCCTCTTCCAAGGTCTAACTCTCATATCTAGAATAAATTGCTCTAACCTTATTGTCGAAGGTGACTCTATGAACATTATTAGAAGTATGTTGGAGCATCTCTATGAACTCTTCCCCTAATGTCATTATCCAACATGTCTTTAGGGAAGGAAACCAGATCACTGAATTTCTAACTAACTTGGGGGTTTCTTTGCCTAACATTACCATTTAGAATGAAATTTCTCCTTACCCCTAGTCAATGGTAATCTCATGCCTATATCTCTTTTGTGAGTTTTTCCAAGATTAGGATTTCTGGATAGTCATATCTTCTCCATGTTATGGAAATCCACCTTAGATTGGATAGCATTTTTAGGACACATCATTGGAGGTTTCCTCAAGCTGTGGGTTTTTTCTAAATTCACAAGATCTATTTTCAACATACACTTTCATGTGTGGCTTCACCTTGACAAAATGAATGTCCATGGCACATGGAGCTTGTGGCTCAACATTGAGAATGTCTTTTTGAGCCATATATAGAGATATTATACTGCACCATATTTAATGAACACCTTCTATAGGTTTTTGTTCCATGACGAATGATAAAATGGAGCCATCTATTTTTTACCCAGACTCATGAGCACGTTCTATGTGAGTCCATTGAGGCTTCCTCTTTTAGCCCTACGAGGATTTCTCTGTCTGTTTTTGTCTTTCTTCTTGGCTATTTTAAAGAAGGTGCTTCATTTTTGTTTCAAATAGTTGGAAGCATTTTTCCTAACTAGAACTTTTTTGCAAAAGATTACAAGATCCTTTCAAAATCCCTCTTATCATTCAAAAAAATAAAATAAAATATACTTCCTATTTAAGAATTTTTGGTTGATAGGAATCATTACCAATGTTGAGGCCCCTCACATTTTCAATGAAAAAGAAATTATCTCTTTAAATATTACAAGACCAATAAAAAAAATATAAAATTTATATCTTTACTCATATTAAAATAAATAAATAAAAATATGATATAAAATAAACATATATATATATATATATATATATATATGATAATGGTCCTTAATGAAACTAATAAGTACAAAAACAAACTAGTTCAAATTTTCATATTATAATTAAATCAATTTAATAGGATGATTCCATTTTTTATTTTTGCATGTAAAAGAATGAATGTTCTATCGTATAATAAAATAAACATATTAAAATTCAACCGTATAATTCTTTAAGAAATTTTTTTATTTTTTTTCTTAAAATCAACTATTTATAGATGGAAAATAATTCTTTAGTGAACAATTTTTTTTATTTGATTCCCTCGAAAATAAATACACAAAATGAATATAATTCTCCCTAGAATTTTTTTGATTGTGGGAGAAGACTATGATTGTTGGGGGTTTATACGGAGTCTTCGATCTAGCATGTACTAAAAGGATTTGGAGGAGATTAATACCTTTGCAATTGAATGGCTTCCTTCCCCTCAAGATTTAAACCTAGGTCTCTTTTTTATAAGTGCTTAACCACACTTGCACTTACCAATCCACCTAGCCTTTGAGGGTTAAACCTTATGTTAAAACAACCGTTAGTATCCATAGGACCAGGACTTTCCATTTCAAGGGGCCTGTTATAGGACTTTCCGTTCCAAGACTAACCGAGGTTTTTTTGTGTCCTACCAAAGGCACCAAGCTTAAACCTAGGAACTCCTTCCAAAAATTGAAATTACTTACAGTTTCCTGATTTTTTCGCTTCCTTATTATTTCCAAGTTGTTATGTGGAACATTCTATTTATTTGGATTTTCGATTTTCATAACAAAAAAACAATTGAATTCAAACCGTATAGGCAATTGAAAGAAAGACTGACAGCGCCGACCCGGCCTCTAAATACTTAAGTCCAATCCTTATAATGTAAGAGTCTTCCTCTCAACAGTTACTGAATGAAACGTGGAGCATGCAAAATCGATTCTACTTTACTCGTCAAGTCACATGTCAAATATCCTCTGTTTTTGCAGGAAACATGCACCCCCCGCCGCCGCACAATGCACGTTTCGCCCGTCTCAAATTTCAACACGCACGCGGGTCAGAGAAGGATTTTGACTCGGCCGCCTCCTGTAAACACGGTACACACGACCGAACTGTATATATTTATTAGATACGTATAATGCCATCCCCGTGAATGACGCTCAATTGCGTTTCAAAATAACTAGCACCGATTTCAAATATCAGCTACGTGTACGTTACGTATATTTTGGATGAAAGAGAGGATGGCACTAAGACAAGAATTGCCTATAAATAGGTATAGGGAATGGGATGGAAATACACAGAGAGACAGAAGCAAGCGTTAATTGCAATGCAGAAGCAAATCATGGGAAGTGGTAAGCTCTCCTCCTCTTCATCATCATCATGTGCACGAGTAGTGGCACTTGTGCTATTATTGGTGCTGGTCGTGGTGGATGTGAGTTATTGTCAGAACTGTGGGTGTGCCAGCAATTTATGCTGTAGCAAATATGGGTATTGCGGAACTGGAGATACCTACTGTGGAGATGGTTGCCAAGAAGGTCCTTATACTTCTTCTCCATCTCCTCCTTCCTCTGGAGGTGGAGGTGGAAGTGTGGATTCCATCGTTACCGCTGGCGTTTTCAGCGCCTTCGTTTCGGGGGCTGTCGATGGGTGCCCAGGGAAGAGCATTTACACTCGTGACGCCTTCATCACTGCCGCCAATGCTTTCTCTGGATTTGGTACTTCCTCTTCCTCCGACATTAATAAACAAGAAATCGCCGCCTTCTTTGCCAATGCCGCCCACGAGACTGGAGGTCACATATTATACCTTGATTATAAACCTTTTCAATGATTTATTGGTACTGTTCTGCGATTCAAAACTAATAAGCTACATACGCATACACATGTATGTAGGCTTTTGCTTCACTGAAGAGCAAAATGTCACCAGTGACTACTGCAATTCCACCTACACTCAGTATCCCTGCGTGTCGGGAAAGACTTACGATGGCAGAGGCCCACTTCAACTCTCGTGGTCAGTACTAGTCCTACCTTTCATTATTGTTCTGACTAGATCATTCATAGAAAGCTAAAAGAAATGAAATTTGACAGGAACTACAACTACGGAGCTGCAGGAGATTACATCAAATTCGATGGGCTGAACAATCCGGAGTTGGTGGCGACGGACTCGACTATCTCCTTCAAAACAGCAGTGTGGTTTTGGATGATGAACAGTAATTGCCATTCTGCCATCACATCCGGACAGGGCTTCGGAGCGACCATTAAAGCAATCAACAGCATGGAATGCAACGGTCAATACCCCTCCAAAGTCAGCGACCGAGTGAGTTACTACCAGAAATTCTGCCAGCAGCTCAACGTGGACCCTGGTTCCAATCTTCAATGCTAACTTACTTTTTTTAGTTTCCTATCTAATTATCATCTATTATCAGTTACAATAACAGGACCATGGGCTGGATGGGCATACCCTCGAAGAATACAGTGTCTCCTCCTGAACGATAAAATAAATTGATGTTATTCTTTAATTATCGGAATAAGACCTGAACGAGAAAATAAATTGATGCTATTCTTTAATTATATTATGCACGTGATATAGCTCCGTGATAAAGTTGAATTTGAACGATAAAGAATTTTTCTTTTTTATGTTTCCGTCGAAGCTTCTGGCTCTCGCGAACGAATTATTAGGCTTAAAAAAAATCTTCTTCTTTTTTAATATGAGTTTACAAGAATATATATGCTAGATGCTCGAAGGTGGAGGTCTATGAAATTTTAAATGAATAAAAAGTTAATAATTTTTTTTTTTTTTTATTTAAACTCAATGGTGACACAAGTAGTTTTAAGATTTAAAAAGATTTTTCTTATATGCATCAAGAGTTAAGGATTAGTAATTTGTTTCAACATATTCGAGAGTATATTGTGTTACTTATGTTTACCATGTTATTATACTATATTTTGTTTTTTCATTGAGTCATCTTTCAAAAGTAATAATATCACATATAATATAAATAAACTATTTTATAACAATTATAACATTAATTTATATACTTTACATTGACAGTTGCAATACTTAACATATGGATAAAATAAACTATTTTATAACAATTGTAACATTAATTTATATACTTTACATTGACAGTTGCAATACTTAACATATGGATAATGTTGGTTCACTAAAATACGCCTATATTCGTGAGCAATTTTTTTTCAATTGTTCAGTGTTTTTGTCTTTTAAGTATAAAATATGTTTATAAAATTTAAATCCATTGCATTAATTACTATCATGATTATTAGATTCTCTTTACTTATATTCAAGGAGTGAAATAAATAGATATAATGTGAGAAACAAAGAGACATAATTATGTCGGAGTAATCAACTAGTTCATATTAATCAGAAAGGATTAAATAGAACAATACATGCCCTAATAAGCCCGGAGGTTACGAAACCACCCGTGGCTGAAATAGGCCCAGTTATAACAAATAACAATAATGTAATAATAATAACATGCTAACTAATGTACGCTAACATCCCCCCTTATTACATTATTTGGGCAATAATATAACTACTAGCTATACTAACATCCCCCCTGATTACATCATTTTGCAATACAAAGAGAGCTACGAAACAATTCAAATTTGACATGTCTAAGTGCCTTAGTGAAAATGTCTGCAACTTAAGCATCGGTGGGAATGTGTTGATGTTGAATTTGATGTTTCAAAACTTCATATCGAATGAAATGACATTGTGTGTCAATGTGTTTTGTTCTTTCATGATGGATTGGATTCTTGACTAGGTTCAGAACACCCTGATTGTCGTAAAACAAGTGTATTGGAGATTTGGATGGATGACCCATACTTGTCAAAATGCGATGCAACCATATCACTTCGCACACAACATCACGTGCGACACGATATTTTGCCTCTATTGATGATATAGCAACCACCTGTTGCTTCTTGCTGTGCCAAGAGATAGGACCGGATCCAAGATGAAAAATATATCTTGAAGTTGACTTGCGATAATCAAATGATCCCGCATAGTCGGAGTCTGTGTATCCTTGCAAGAAGAATTTTATGTTCCTCTTGTATTCTAGGTCATATTCCATTGTGCCATGGACATAGTGAAGAACACGTTTTGCTGCTTTCCAATGAGTGGTCTGAGGCTCCTGCATGAACCTTGAAAGATAGTTGATAGCAAATACGAGATCTGGCCTAGTATTGGTCAGATATATGAGACTCCCAATCAACTGTCGATAGAGAGTACCATCTACCTAAGGTGAATCATCATATCATGATAACTGAAGTCCAGTCTCCATCGAAGTTGTCATTGGCTTGCAATCAGTCATGCGATATTTTTCCAACAATGTCTTGGTATATTTTTTCTGAGACACTTTGATGGAGTGCTCCTTCTGGCTAAATTCCAGACCAAGACAATAATGAAGAAGTTTGAGATCTGACATCTAAAAATATTGACACAAGTCTCTTTTGACAGTAGAGATCATAGTTACTGAACTCCCTGTAATTAGCAGATCATCAACATAGAGTACAAGAAACACTATCTTAGAACCCTGTTTCTTGAAATAGAGGTTTGCATCTGATGGACATCTCTTAAAACCATGTTGTAGGAGGTGATTGTCCATTTTTATATACCAAGCTCGAGGAGCTTGTTTTAGGCCATATAAGGATTTGACCAATTTGCAAACTTTTTGTTGTTGGCCTTCCACTACAAATCCTTCTAGCTGAGTCATATAGACTTCTTCTTGGAGATCACCATTCAGAAAAGCACTTTTGACATCCATCTGGTGAACTTTCCACCCAAACTGTGCTACCATAGCACAAATAACTCAAATTGTGGTCATCCGAGTAGTAGGTGCAAAAGTTTCCTCATAGTCAATGCCTTCCTTTTGAGCATAGCCCTTTGCAACAAGACGGGCCTTATGCTTATAAATTGTCCCATATGCTTTGTACTTGACTTTATACACCCATTTGTATCCAATGGGCTTCTTTCCATGCGGCAGATCGACAAGCTTCCAAGTTTTATTTTTCATCAAAGACTTATACTCTACATCCATAGCGACCTTCCACTGAGGTTCACTGAGAGCAACTTGTACTGATGCAGGTTCAAGATCATCTATGGAAGACATAAACACCTTATCACTATCAATATCCATATCTTCTATATCTCTTGTTGGATCTACATAAAGTTCATCAAAATATTGACACAGATCATCAACCCCAGTATTCTTTGTTGCAGCTTTCTCCTATCGAGCCATGCTGCGAGTACAAGGCCTATCCAAAATCAAATCTGGTGGAGTAGATAGCTTAGAGTCTTTGATTTTATTTGTATACCACTTTGGATTCTTCTTCTTAGGTGTTAAAGAAGATCCAGAAGAACCTCCAACCTTTGATGAAGGAGATTTAACAACTCGAGTTTCCACAAGGTCTAGGTATACATCTGATGTGTTTGCTGATGTGAAAGCCTCATCAAAAACTACATATCTACTAATGTGAATCTTCTTGGTCAAGGGATCAATCAAACGATAACCTTTAGAGTGCTCATCATAGCCAAGAAGAATACACTTCAATGTCTTCTCATCTAGCTTCTTCCTTTTCTATTTTGGTATGTGCATGAAAGCTTTACATCCAAAAATGCGTAGATGAGAAATGGAGGGTTTCCTACCACTCCATGCTTCCTGTGGATTCATTCCTTGTAGGGCCT
This sequence comes from Wollemia nobilis, assembly GCA_028583015.1. Classification (NCBI taxonomy): domain Eukaryota; kingdom Viridiplantae; phylum Streptophyta; class Pinopsida; order Araucariales; family Araucariaceae; genus Wollemia; species Wollemia nobilis. Next base: position 112,007 of record JAQPPZ010008247.1, read on the forward strand.
TTGTGGGTGCCCTATTCAATAGATATACTACTGTGGTGACAGCTTCTGCCCAATATAGTTGCTCAAGTCTAGCTCCTGTGAGCATGCAACGAACCATTTCCATGATGGAACGATTCCTCCTTTCAACAACTCCATTTTTCTGAGGAGTATAAGGAGTAGTTAACTGTCTTGTGATCCCATTTTCTTTCAAGAATGCAAAAAATTCTTTAGAGGTGAACTCCCACCCTCGATCTGAGTGGAGAGTTTTTATAGAAGTCCTTGACTCCTTCTCAACAGATTTATTGAATTGTTGAAAGAAGCCAAATGCTTCAGATTTCAGTTGAAGAAAGAATACCCACATCTTTCATGAATAATCATCCACAAATAACTAAAAATACTTCTTACCCCCGCAACTGTTGGGAGTGAAGAGACCGAACAGATCGGTATGAACCAACTCTAGAGGTTTCTTTGCTCTTGTAGAGATCTTTTCAAAATGCACTCCATGCTGCTTTCCTACTAAGCAGTCAGAGCAAACTGGTAAAGTGGTAGAAAGGGAAGGAAGACCCTTTACCATCTCATACTTACTTAACTCAAGTAAGTAACCAGAACTCAAATGTCCATATCTCTTGTGCCATAGGGAAGTTGCCTCCTTTGTAGAGACTGTCATGGAAACATGTGGAGTAGAGATAGTATCTAAGGCAAATAAGCCATGCTTATATGAAGTGGTTGCAATGTTCTTACCCCTCTTGGTAATAGAACAACACTTCTTGCCTCCCTCAACACTAAAGTTCACAACCATATCTTTGTCTAGAATTTGTGTGACTGACAACAAATTGTTTACAAATCCTAGAACATAGAGAACTTTATCAATCTGACACTTGCCATCAGGAAGAGTGACTGAAATAGTGAAACAATGCCTTCTCCCTGAACCTTGTAGGTTTTATCATCAACAATAGTGACAGGTTTGCCCTCTTTGGCCTCAAAAGACTCAAACCATGATTTGTCACCAGTTATGTGCTTATTGGCTCCAGAATCAACATACCATATAGGATCCGTCTACTTGGACACTGTGGTAGTCATGAAAACTTTGTGAGCTCTCTCAAAATCCGTGTCAGATTCTTCAACAACAACATTTACTTGTTGTTTATTCTTTTGTGGTTTGTTCTGGCATTTCTATTTTGATTGCTTATTCTTATGCCAACATCTGTTTGTATCATGACCTTCTTTGTCACAAATCTTGCAATATCTTTTTTTTTGTTGAGGTTGTTGAGTTTGTTTCCCTTTTTAATCCTTTTGTGAATTACCTCCCTTCTAAAAATTATCCTTCTTCTGGTTCTGCCCTTGCCTGTTGATGTAGAGGGCAGTGTTAGAAGAATCATCTTGCTATAGTTGGCGTGCCTCCTCCTCTTGAAGCATATTAACCAATTCTACAAAAGTAACTTTTTGTTGTGATACCTGAAGGGAAGTGATCAACACCCGATAAGAATCAGGTAAAGCTCTCAATACAACTGAAGTAAGGAGCTTGTCTTCAATTGGTTCTCCCAAAGAATTCAACTTTGCTTTCAATTCAGAAACTCTGCAAAGAAAGAATTCAACTGTCTCACCCTACTTCATGCTTAGACTGTGTAATTGAGATTGAAGAAATAGAATGGTGGAATCATTCTTTCCCTCATATATAGTATTAAGGGCATCCCATGCCTCTTTACTATTTTCACAGTCAGCAATATGGGGTTGAACTTCATCAGACACTGCAAGCAAGATGAGCACCTTTGCTTTGTTGTCTAGCTTATCAAAGTCTTTTTGAGTAGTTGAAGGAGTTGTAGCACCAGTAGCAGATGAAGGTCTGGTTTTTGCTCCAGATACAACATCCCATAGATCATCCATTTCTAGGATGGCCTTCATCTTGTTTTTCCATGGTGTGTAATTAGGACCTTTCAACAACTTATGAGAATTAGTCATTAGTTTTGCAGACATGATGTAGGTTCCTTATAACACCAATTGGTCCCCCTTTCGATATACCTTTGCTAGGCCGTTATACCGTACAAAATACCTGCCCTTACGTGAGGGAAACTATAGGTATTTAGAAAGATCAACAAAAATCACTCACCCTTACGTGAGGGAAACTATAGGTGATCTTTCGAGATCATACAATACATGGAACATAAGAAGTACTGAAAGGGAATCACCTTGTTAATGGCACCTACCATAGAAGATTCTTCTCATGCATGGGGCATAACTTCCCCTAAACACTATGAAGAATACTTCGTCAGGATTTACGTCTAAACACAAGAATGATTAAGGGTAGTGGATGGAGTAAAAAAAAGCAAAATGACAAACTTATCTCTCCTCAACGATTTATAGATAACAAGCTTAGACGTCATTTTTATAGCTATATTAGGCAACGGATACAGTAGCACAATCATGACAGCTTTACCTGTAAGTGTTGGCTAGAGGTATCACAAATATCGAACGCTACAGTGCAATAAATTGCATGGATGGGTTTTAATTATTCTAGGGACTTAGGGAGTGTATTTGATTTTAAATTTTAATGTTATAGTGCAAAAAAAATGATAAATGTGACATACAACATAAAAGTGCCCACAGAATTAAACCTCTAGGTGTCGGGCGCTACCAAAAATGCACCTTTACAATAATGCCAAATTTACCCTTTTTTTTTTTAATTCCCCTTTACTCACTTTCCCCCTTTGAAAAACAATTTCACTTTTCCTCTCTCCTGAAAAAAATACCTACCCTTATTCCCTTAGTAAAGCAATTTTTTTTTTTTTTTAAATTTTACAACTAAGGTTAAAAAAATAATAATTATTCTATATAGTAAAAAAAAAATTACTATAAAAAATAATTTAAAAATAAATTTAATATTAACCTTAGGAAAATTTAAAAAAAAGACTTTAGGGAATTATAATTTTTTTTTTTTTTTAATTTATACTTGGCAGGGGGTCGACAGGGTTTGAAACCGCGACCTCTGGGTTCCTAGAACCCACCACGCAACTCACTAGCCAGTGAGCCCGTGGGCTGATCTAGGTCTTAGAACCCAGGTCTGCCTCCTTAAACCCATATGGCTGTGCTGGGCCACTACTGTGCGGGCCACTGTTGTGCTCCATAGCACTTAGTCAACATGCAAGCTGCATAGTGCTATTGTTGCAGCACGCAATCGGTGCATGGAATGCACCATGCTGCTATTGCTATTGTTGCAGCACGCAAGCGATGGACGGATTGCATCGTGCTGCTGCTACTGTTGCAACATGGCCTTCTATCCATGGTAGTTTGCAGCTGCACTAGGGAGGGATAGGGGGTAGGGAGGGTAGTGATAGGGGGTGGGGAAGGGGTGTGGGTAGCATAGAATTGGAGTGGCATGCATCGGGAGCTGGGGAAGGGCTTCAGATCGTAGCCACACAACAACAAAAGGACAACACAGACAACTATAGCGACGTCTACGTTTTTTTCATTTTTTTATTTAAAAAAAAAATTGCAACAGCGACAACAATTTTTTTAAACATAGAAATATGTTTCCGAGAAGCAGCTACACTGAATGGATCTCAGCATCAATACGCAACTGTCAAAAAAAAAAAACTTCTACTCACAAAGGACGACACACAGTTTGGAGTACACCTTTGCTGGCTCTGATACCATGTCGGAGTAATCAACTAGTTCATATTAATCAGAAAGGATTAAATAGAACAATACATGCCCTAATAAGCCCGGAGGTTACGGAACCACCCGTGGCTGAAATAGGCCCAGTTATAACAAATAACAATAATGTAATAATAATAACATGCTAACTAATGTACGTTAACAAATTATTGTAAAATAAAGTCTAGAAATTAAACTAAAAAATGAATCTAAATTTTAATCACAAGCAATCTAAAGCCTTGTTATTTCATTTATAATTGGGTTTAGGCTCCATATAATGTATGGATTATTATTTTGATTGTAACAATTATAAAATAAAATAACTTCTAGAAATAATAATAGAAATAGTAAATATTAGAAATTGTGTAATAGAAAAGCATTCATCTTAATAGAATTTTGATTTCATAACTACAAATCATCATAGTAACAAATCTAGATTCCAAGTCTTTGAACAATCTTAGTCACTTTGAGAGCATAATGTTTCTAAATCTTAGAAATTGAGTAATATAAAAGCATTCATCTTAATAAAATTTAGATTTCATAAATACAAATCACCATAGTAACAAATCTAGATTCCAATTCTTTGAACAATCTTAGTCACATTGAGAGTAGAAAGTTTCTAAATCTTAGAAATTGAGTAATATAAAAGCATTCATCTTAATAGAATTTAGATTTCATAAATACAAATCACCATAGTAACAAATCTAGATTCCAAGTCTTTGAACAATCTTAGTCACTTTGAGAGCGTAAAGTCTCTTAGCCACTTAGAAAGGGTGAATTCTATTATGTTATTTTAATGTAAACACAAGATTACAAGTATGAACGATAAAACAACTACAAGACCTTTACTTGTATTTTAAAAACTTAATAAATCCTAACCCTAATTCTCAAGGGATAACTAACCTAAACTAGGTCCCAAGCTAATAATATTAAAGATAGATGTAGTTATATTTAATTCATTACATTAGCTTTATACTCATAAATATTTATCCCCAAAGCTTGGAAAAGAATAGAGAATGCTAATTGATTCCCATTTTACATCTCCATCTAAAAACTCTTATCACTTTATGAGAAACTCCTAAAGTTGGTAAGACCATAGATTTTAGACCTAGGACTAAAAAACTACCTTTTCTTGTGGGGTAACCTACCCTTATTCATTAATTATTGAAAGCCCTATTTTGTACTACACTTTATGACCAATCGTCTACTTAAGATAAGAAACATAAAAAAATGATAGATTTTGGAGGTATAACACTTCTAGTATTAATACTTTTAGAATGGACATATAACACTTGTATAATATTCCATATATGGTAGGGAAAATAAGTGCTTGTGATAATGACAATAATACATTAATGGAAGTGGATTTTATTACCTTTATAATGAGAATGGGAAGATTTTTTAAAAAAAATTGTTATTGTTTAAGTAAATATATATGTAATAACCTTATAAATATTGTCTATGAATGCAAGAATAAGTGAAACATAATAAGGAGCACATGAGAAAATATGTAATACCTTTAAAATCACATTTGTTTAAGATCAATATAAAAAAGGGATGATATGGATTTATAATTTTTTAAGGTAGAAATAAAATTTTCACCTAGCCTATTAAAATAATTGATTCTAAAAAGTTATTAGAAAACTAGTCTTATAATTGGGATATTATGTTCAATATTTAAAATATATAATGATAAAAAAAATCAATTGGCTATATGGGATTGAAACAGGCCCCACACATATTACATCATCACCACATAATGATATTACAACAAAGCTTAGATATTATCCATGTATCACTTGGAAATAATTAAACGTTTGTATCCTCATTAAATGTTGAGGAATATAACCAGTTGTGCTAATACCGCTTGATATGATGATAAAACATTTATGTAATTCTTTATTTATTGATATTATAAACCAACTATATATTTTTACTCAAAAAAAACCCCTTAGAATACATGTTAAGGTTCTCTAATGAGAGGATTAAAACATAATTCTTGCAAACCACTCCAATTCCAACTCTACCTAGATTACCTTTTGTAGCTCCATCATTATTAATTATAATCTATCCTTTTAGGGGTATTTTCCAACTATATTTTTCCTACCCCTCCTACACTTTAAATTCCTTCTCCATTGTCCCTATATCATACTATATTTCCTCTTTAGAAATACTACCACAATTTTCATGACTTTGCTCCAAATGACCTACCAAATGCCATCTAAGGATAAAAAGGTTTCTCTAAAAAAATTGCCATTTATCTCCAACCACACTTGCCACCAAATAAAGTGTAACCTAATATTCCACCCAATACAAAGATCTTCAAATTTTAATTTCCCCCTCTTCCATCATTTATAATTATTAATCAGATTCAAATCACCATTGGCTTATATTTTATAAGCTAGAAATCATCACTCCTACATTTGGCATTTGAACGGGAACTCAGTCATGAAGTGCTTAGTTGTTTTTTAACTTATGTAGAATAAAATATATTAGGATGGTAAACTATTACCCTATGTATTAGATTATCAAAAGTGAGTATTCCATTGTGCATGAACTACTAAGCAAAAAAGTTTACTTTCGGCCAACCTTTGGACTATCAAATATTTCTCTAATCTCCAACCTGATATGTATGAGAAGGAGATTCTGAAAGGATATTTTTATATCCATCCTTCACCATTGAGACTCCAAGGATCCCATAGACCCAATTTAATCCATCCTCCTCATCTCTACCTATGAGAAATATTTCTATCAATATTTTAGTCATGATGGGTGTCAATTCTGAAGGGATTATAATTGGCCACTCATACAGCTTCTTAAACTACTTAAACCTATAACCTTACAGCTAACTTGTGTTGAAATAATTTTTAATATTGATCCAATCCATGCTTTCTATGATTGTTTTTATTACTTATAGTTCTAGAAATTCAATAATAGGTGGTTATTGATCCCATGAATCTTTCCAAAATCATGCCTTCTCCTCTCTCTCCACTTTATAAAATAATCCATATTTCAATACCTAAGATCATAACTTTAGATCCTACTACACTAGAGATCCATTACCATCCAAAGAGAAATGACTCACCTCATTTGGGTTCACCTATCCCAATTAAAACTCTACTAAATAAGGCGGTTAGCTAGGAGATCCATCTCTAGTACTTTCCATATAAATATTTATTAGTTAGCTTTAATCTCCTCATTCCCAAACCTCCCTTTGCCTTATCTTGGCTTACTCTATCCCAACCTACTAACTCCCACTTCATCTCTTATTTTACTCCTCCCCATAAAAACTTTCTAGCCATTTTGTCCAAATATTTCCATATGATATGTGGGGTAGCAAGGATAGAAAATTTATAAATTGGCATGGCCTAAATGATTGACTACAAAAATGTTAATCTACCCCCAAATGTTAACCATTTGTGAGACCAATGGTTAATTATTTCTTTGATATGGTCTAAAATATTCCTTCAAATGACTATATTTAGTTTTTTTTTAAAATACAATGGTACCCCCAAAAAGACCATTAGAAGAGAATTCATCATGAATCCCAAGATATCTAAAATTATATACTAATGCCTTCGATCAATATTGAAGAATACCACTTTGGATTTCTTATCATTGATAACTTGGTTTGTGGCCCTAAGATAAAAACTAAGGGTATCTTTGATCACTCTTGCTTCATTGAGGTTGGCCACTCCCACCAATATTGTGTCATCCATAAACTATAGGTGATTTAAAACCTCCCCACCCACCTTGATACCTATAAGCAAACCCTATTATCTTTTCCTCAAGATGAGTCTATCCAATCCTTTATCCCATATGAGAAAAATATAAGAGTAACAAGGATCTCCTTGATGAAGGCATCAAATGGATCCAAATAGTTGTGAGGGAAGATCTTTGATTAACATTAAGCATATCATAGTAGAGACATAACTCATGATCCATTCTATCCAATCATGAGAGAAGTCATTGGTTGTCATCATGATTGAAAAGAAGATTCACTCCACATTATCATAAGCCTTTGACATATCTAATCATATAAACATTTTTCTATTTCCATATTTTTACATTCAATGGATTACCTCCTAAGCTAGAACCACATCATCTAAGATATTATTACCCTTTATAAATCCCCTTTCTTCAAGGATATAATGTTGTATAGGATAAGTTTTAGTCGATCAACCATTACCTGTGTGATTATTTTATATATGAAATTACATAAGGCAATAGGTTTATAATTTAAAATATGCACCCCCTCCTCTCCTTCCAAAATAATGCAATGAATATCTAATTCAATTATTTAAACATTATTTTACTATCTTTGGACTCCCCTTTAATAACCATTACATCCTCCTCCAAGCTATCCTAGAATTTCTAAAGAAATTTGATTAAAAAGCCATCTAGACCTAGCATTTTTACTATATTGATTACAAATACTACCTTCTTTAGCTCCTCTCTATTAATTTGTTTAAGTGGGGTCTGATTTTATTCTTCAAAAATGATAGAGGGTATGAAAAAAATAACTTCTTCTTGAGCCTCTGCATATTACAATATACCTTCCTAAAACAAGCTAGCAAAATACTCCATTCAATGGAATTGCATACCTAGGATCATATCAAAGGAGATATCATTATAATCCAAAAGATATCTCATCTTTTTTGTCTCTCTCATAGCACAAGTAGCCCAATGAAATTTTTTGGTGTTTTATCACTTTCCAATAACCAAGTGGTTATTTTTGTATATTTGTAATAGATCTCCCCTTGGTTTTCAATGTCCTCAACCACTTTACAAAATTCATCATCCTCATATTTTAGTTACTTTGTAATGTTCCTTCCTTGAAGTGTTTTTGCACCTCTTCCCATATGACCACCAATGGAGATCTTTGGGTATGGAATTTTGACCTGTTAGCTTACCTCTATTGTTTTAGTTTTTCCTTGACATAATGAAGTTGCTTATGGAGCCTAAACATTTTTTTTCCCATATTTCAATTTTTTTTTGTTTCAACAACAATTCTAGTAGCATCTTCATCTTCACCAATGACTCTAGTAACTCCAATAGTGTCTTTGATCCTCACATCCTTAATTTTATCAATGCTTAAATCATAATAAACTTGATATTTCCTCCATGTAGTAATATCTTCTCTAGGAAAGATATCCTTCTCAAAGCTTTCACCAAGATGACTATCTCCACACAATGTGACCAAAGTGTAACTCTAATGCCACTGTTGGCTTTTAAGCTAGATATTTTCATAGGTCAATGTCTTAGGATCATAAAATCAATTATATAAAATATCTTCACATAATAACAACAATATCTCACAATAAAATATTTACTACGAAATATTTATTACGTTGCATGTAGCTTTACCTCCAATATATGAATTTACATGATTTTTCAATGCTTTTAAGTTTTTCTCTCCTCAAACATCCAAGAGATGCATCCTTTCACATTCCTCTCATATGCTAAAACACTCATGGCTCTTAACTTTACATCTTGCCACATATCATGTGACTCTTCTCTCTCTTTTTTGACACCTAACTCCTATAAGTCTTGAATTGCTTACTTGACATTTCGCACTTTCTCACACATTGACACATGCATTTAATAAAATATAAATGACACTCCTAAATTAATTTTCACAAAGTGGAAAAATAAAATATACCTCCAACAATACTTTACATTACAATATTATTGATTTGAAATTCCATTTGTATTATGTCATCAGTGTTGGATTGATTGAATATGAACATAAATATATGTTATCATGATTGCTTTAGTAGCAATGTGATATTGCATGGTTAAATATGCATAGTATTAATTAGAAAAATAAAATTAACCCATCTATTTATTTAGGTATTCTTGGTATGAGCATTGGCATTCTTGTAATATTTGATTGGGTTCATTTTTATTAATATTTGGATATACTTAGTGTTGGAAATAATATCTATTCCATCATTTGGGTTATGTAAATGTATCCTCCAAGATACATATCTAGATTACTTCCTATGCAAGTTATCTAGTGACTTCATGCATTGTAATAAATGGATAATAAAATAAAATAAGTTTTGAAGGAAAATGTTGAGTACCTAGATTCGGGTTAGGACAACCAATTCCACTGGTATAAAAAATTATTTCTTTTTCATGTGCTTATTTTATTATTTTTTATTTCACTGGAGAGGATAATGGTAAAATATTTATAAATAATATTTATTTTTCTTCCATGCATGGCTGGGCCATTAGCAACCATATGAAAACCCATTTTTCAAACCCTTCATCTATATGAAATATTTCTTACCAAGGCTATGAGACTTTTGGTATGGTTTTAGGATTTTTATAATAGGGGATACTAGTATGAGGGACATCATGCTTGGATTAAATATAAGCACTCATAGGAATTAGTATAATTATACCAACATTATGGGTTTCCAACAATTAAATACTAAGTTATGTTTTTCCTTGCATTTTGCATTTTAGGTATTTCTTACCTTTTTAAATAGAAAATAAAAATGGTGGAAAATTATTGGATGCTTTAAAAAATTTCAAAATATATGTTTGAATTTACTTCTATCAAACATTGGATGCTTGTATTTCCTTTCTCTAAATTTATTTTTATGTTTTCTTCATCTAGAAGAGATAACAAGACTTAAGCATGGGGGTTGCTTGGTTAATCTTGGTAAAGTTGTGGGTATTTGGTACATTTGTGTAATATGATTAAGCAAAGAAATTTATTGAAGAAGAGGTTTCGTATTGCTTGGGCTACTTATATTGAACCTAAATAGAGTTTTTTTTTCTTGGATCCTCTTACACCAAGGGTTACCTATCGAAAATAGGCTCAAGCATATGGGTGTTCATAATATCATTTGTCGAGTTTGTGGACAGGTGAAATATTTACTGCATGTATTTTGGTTTTGTGATCGGCTTCAATTGGCTTCTTGAAATTTTTAGACCTTTTATACAGGAGGATTTTACTTGGGTGCATGCTATTTTGGGTGATCCTATTGCTTTTTCCTTCAACTTGGGTGTTGTTTGGAATATTTTTAGAATTGATACCCTATTTTATCTATGAAAGTCTCAAAATAGAGTTGTTTTTTTCTCAGCAAGATGTCGGGTGTGTCTTCTTTGTTGCTGATAAAAATGATACATTTTTTATTGCTGATTATAGATTCAAGTACAGGTTGAAAAAGTATAGGTGGAGTTGCAGTACTTACATACCCTCATGGATCATTGGGGGAATGCACCCTACGTTATGAGTCATGTGCCTCTTCCTTCCCTTTCCAGGTGGTAGTTATTTCTCGGCTTCCTTCTTTTTGAATGTATATTTGACACTATTTTAACAATTGTTATCTGGTAGTTTGTGGACTAATTTTAGCACTCTTGTATACTCCTAACCACAGTGGTTAGTGTATTGGTTTATGGGGTGTGCTAATCCCACCCACCCTTTTTTGTATGATTAGACATTATTTTATTAATATAATGGCCTTTTCATCCAAAAAAATAGAAAAAATAAAAATAAAAATGATATTGTAACAAAACTAAATTTAAAGGTATCAAACATGATATAATATATTCATTTACATTAGAGTGTCCACTAAGATATAGTGGCATGAAGTTATATTTATTCTAAGATATAGTGGCATGAAGTGATATGTATTTGGAAAGGGGGATTGGAAGAAGGGAGATGATTCAAATAAAATATAAGGAAATAAATTACCCTCCTACCCTCATTTTTAATCCTCTAAAACAAAAGAAATCACAATATTTTATATATATACTAGGAAAAATATTTTACAATCTTGTTTTATTTTTATTTTTTGTAAATTGATAGCAAATATAACCATAATGCATATCTGTCTTTATTATACATAAGTAAAATTGATGATTCTAATTAAGGTACTTATACTATCATAACATAGATAGTCTTGCTTCTCTTCTGACATATGAATAAAAGTAATTTTGATCTTGATTATGCAATTTTCTTTTTTTTAATAATTTTGATAAAGAAAATATGATCTCTATCTCCGGCATGAGGTATTTATGTTACGATCTCTATTGTCATTATTACTACAATGGAAGATTGAAAATAAGAATAATATTAAATTAGAATTTTGATAGTATTCAAATTAACATTAAAAATAAAAGCAACATTATACCTCTTTATTCATAGATGGTGGGGCCAACATATATATTAAAAATAAATCTACCCTTTGTATACAAATAATATAAATAAAAAGGGACATGAAAAATACCATAGAAGAAAGGTACCTACCTCGTACATGTTGAAAATAAGGTATTTTAATATAAATGAATGTATTAGGATGGTTATTATTTTTACCAGATTTAAAGTTTTAAGATTACTATAGTGGTAAGAAATTTAGCATATCTTTTAGAGGTCCAAGGTTTCATTCCCCACTCAATAGAGGGAACTAGAACCCCTCATAAAATCCTATGTAAACTCATTGAAAGTAATTTAGGATTGAGAAGTAGAAATGAAATCTAGGGGTATATTTGTGTATCCTTTAAAAGCATATCCTATACCATAGCCTTATTATGTTAACACCTTGTGGATAGATGCATGTAAACTTTATTCCTTTGTAGTGAAAACATTGCAAAGCAAAATCTTAGGAACTACAAGTATAATTAACATTTGTAATAGAAGATGGAAGGAGAGCGATGAGATTAAATATGAAGAACAAGAAAATGTGAAAAAATAATAGGAACAATAAAATGATATATAATATAATATATTTCTAAGAAATAATCAAATTTATAGTAGTTATAATAGCTAAAGGGGTTCAATTTCCAACTAATCAAGAAGAAATCTTAACAGGAGTTTCAAAACTATCTATTTTGCTATATTAAGGTTGAAATAATTCTATAAGATGCCAAATCATAAAATTGGATAATTATAGACATATCTTTGCTTAGTGCTAAGAGCATGTCCTCTATGCATTTTGGTACTTAACTATGGTATACAACCTTGGTGTTATAAGTATTTTTATTTTTATTCATGGGAACCTAGTTCATTAGCACTAAGAGAAGGTTGGTGGCATATTGGTTATGGCATCATAGGTTGAGTGGACATGAGGAAGTTTAATACCATAGATAAATATGCTGTTAGCCTATCATGTAATAAATTTAGATGAGTGTATGGCCTATAAACCATTAGTGTTATGGCATCATAGTTCTTGAGGGCTTTAGTAATACTTACTTAGCAAAGATTATTTTTTCCCCACTAGAAAGTGATGGTTCCCATCACATAAACCTCCAAATATTAAAAAAAAAAAACTAATTTTAAATTATAAAATATATATAATAATCTATTAAAAATCTAGGGCAAAGCTCATGGAAAATATCTTATATTTTTTAATATTAACTAATTTTGCAATAACTTTAACATAGCATGATAATATTGATTTAAAATTTATGGTCTCATTGATTGGAGGATAACCCAAAAGAAAAGTGTCATCAAAAAATTACATATGATATGTTTAGAGATTATTTATTGTAGCTTGACTAAATTTCATTTTTTCCTTTGAGAAAGCTCTCCCTAATGCTTTTACAAGAATCATAATTAGATAAAGAGTAATGAGTCACCTTGATGGAGTTTGCAAGGAAATTCAAAGCATCCAACAAGGGATCAAAACAAAATAAAATAAAATGAATGCTATAAGAATATATAATCTATTTGCATCAACCTTGATCAAAACCAAAGGTAATATTATGTATAAATCTATAGTAAACCCTACCATATACTTTGCAATGAATAAAGTGTATGAAATCCTAGATAGATTTTTCATGCAATGAAGAAAGTGTATGAAAACCTAGATAGATTTTTTATGCAATAAACAAAATGTATGAAATCCTATGCAATGATTATACTATCAATAAATTATTTATCATGAACAAAACCATCTTGATCATTTGAGATAACACAATCTACAATGATTTTCAAAATTTTCACCATAATTTTTTTTAGTTATGCTATTCATAATTTAAGTGAATATTTTTAGGTATGATTAGATATGTATGTATGCATTATATCAAGGTGATGATTGGGTGTATGGTGTGATGGGGTTTATGGGTATGTTATGCTTATTGTGGATTGAGTGGCATCCTTGAAGTGCTAAATTCAAATATAAACATGTTGATGAAAGAATATCTAATAATAGAAACCAAGATGTCTAACATGAAGACATAGCACATTCTATAAATGTCTTACAAGCATTTGAATAGTTCAAAGTATATGACCTAATGAAAATAGAATAGCAAATTTTTTTTCTCATATTTTTTGTGTGCCAACCTAATACTTCAATGAATTTATTACAAAATCATTATTATAACATGAAGTTCTTTTTGATTGCTATTATAATTTACTTCACTTTTCAGTATAAACTTCCTATAATTATATTATTAGTTTATTAACATTCTAGTTTTCAGGGTTGCCTTATATGATTCACCCTTTGATCATGCTCTTATTCATAGATACACCTATTTACTATTATGTATCTTGGATATATTAACAAGATTTATGGTTAATAAAAAAAATTATTTTCACAAATAAGCTTCAAAATTAATTTCAATATTTTTAATATCTTATTATATATTTTAGTTTGTTATGAGATTGGACAACTCATATAGGGTCAACCACCCATCACCTACATACAAGTGGTCTTTATGGTTTCTAAGACTTGAATTTAAATTTTCTTTATTGAAGTTTTCAAATCTCAATCACTTGAGTCCATAGAGAACATTAGGGGGCCTTATATCCACAATATGTTATAAATTAAAGTTACCATAAATTTTAATTTATATTGAAACTAGGATAACTAACTTCATAATCAAGAGTTCAAAAAGTTAGAAGGTAGTTTTCATGTAGTGCGATGCTTTTGATCCAAACACATCGCTATTACCAAATCAGATTTTTGTCTATAAAAAATTTAAACCTTTTGACTATTTATGTAGAATTCTAAATTCGTTGCAGCCGAGTGAGAGTTGCTACCAGAAATTCTTCTAGCAGTTCAACGTGGACCCTAATTCCAATCTTCAAAACTAACTTACTTTAGTTTCCTTCGAAGCTAACTTACTTTAGTTTTCAACGTGAAATATCATCTATTATCAATCACAATAACACGGCCATGGATTGGATGAGGATACCCTCAAACAATACAATGTCAACGAACGAATAATGGACTGTCTATAATGCCTCCATACTTTTAAAATATTTCGAAATTCATCGTATTTTTACAATACGAAAAAGTTGCCATAGTTCCATTTTGGCAATTGCCTTTTAGTTTTGTCAAATGTACAAGAGGACGCCATTGCTATCTTCTCATTCACTTGATGCCATTGCTATGTTCTCATTCACTTGACCGATCATAAATACATTCTTTGAAAATAAAATAATGCTACTCTTTAACTCTATTATTATGTGCATGACATTGCTTCTGGATCATGCCACAGAGAACGAAGCTCCATGCCTCACGCGATAAATATTTTATTTACGCAGGTTTTATTTGTTTAGAGGACACTATTATTTAGAAAAGTCAAACTTTGACCTCTCTAGATGTTTTATTCATTAATATTAAAACATAAAACTAATTTACAATCTAACTTTAAAAAAACTTAGCTCACGTTATTACCGCAACCATACAAATTTTCTATGCTTAATAGAAGTCAAAGTACTTAAGAACATCTTTTGACTTCTAAAATATCAGTTTAGAAAAATATTCATCCCAACGCTTGAAGGAGGTTAAAGTCCAAGCCGCCAAGCTTAAACCAAGACCTCCTTTCAAAAATTGAAAGTACTTACCAGTAAGATACTGATGTTTATTAATTTTATAAAATATTATTTTAGGACGACTGCCGTGGTCAATTTCCTCTCTTTTCAATATTAGGCCCAACAAACAGTGGACAGTTGATTTTTTCGATTCCTTATTATTTCCAAGTTGTTATGTGGAACATTCTACTTATTTGGATTTTCGATTTTCATAACAAAAAAACAATTGAATTCAAACAATATAGGCAATTGAAAGAAAGACTGACAGCGCGACCCGGCCTCTATATACTTAAGTCCAATCCTTATAAGGTAAGAGTCTTCCTCACAACAGTTTCTGAATGAAACGTGAAGCATGCAAAATCTATTCTACTTTACTCGTCAAGTCACATGTCAAATATCCTCTGTTTTTGCAGGCAACATGCAGCCCCCGCCGCCGCACAATGCACGTTTCGCCCGTCTCAAATATCAACACGCACGCGGGTCGGAGAAGGATTTTGACACGGTACACACGACCGAACTCTATATATATTAGATGCGTATAATGCCATCCCCGTGAATGACGCTCATTTGCGTTTCAAAATAACTAACACCAATTTCAAATATCAGGTACGTGTACGATACGTATATTTTCGATGAAAGAGAGAATGACACTAAGACAAGAATTGCCTATAAATAGGTATAAGGAACGGGATGGAAATACACAGAGAGACAGAAGCAAGTGTTAATTGCAATGCAGAAGCAAATCATGGGAAGTAGTAAGCTCTCCTTCTCCTCCTCTTCATCATCATCATGTGCACGAGTAGTGGCACATGTGCTATTATTGGTGCTGGTCGTGGTGGATGTGAGTTATTGTCAGAACTGTGGGTGTGCCAGCGATTTATGCTGTAGCAAATATGGGTATTGTGGAACTGGAGATACCTACTGTGGAGACGGTTGCCAACAAGGTCCTTGTACTTCTTCTCCATCTCCTCCTTCCTCTGGAGGTGGAGGTGGAAGTGTGGATTCTATCGTTACCGCTGACGTTTTCGGCGCCTTCGTTTCGGGGGCTCGCGATGGGTGCCCAGGGAAGAGCATTTACACTCGTGACGCCTTCATCACTGCCGCCAATGCTTTCTCTGGATTTGGTACTTCCTCTTCCTCCGACGTTAATAAGCAAGAAATCGCCGCCTTCTTCGCCAATGCCGCCCACGAGACTGGAGGTAACATATTATACCTTGATTATAAACCTTTTCATTGATTTATTCGTACTGTTCCGCGATTCAAAACTAATAAGCTACATGCGCATATCCATGTATGTAGGCTTTTGCTAAACTGAAGAGCAAAAACCAACCAGTAACTACTGCAATTCCACCTACACTCAGTATCCCTGCGTGTCGGGAAAGACTTACGACGGCAGAGGCCCACTTCAACTCTCGTGGTCAGTACTAGTCCTACCTTTCATTATTGTTCTAACTAGAACATTCATAGAAAGCTAAAAATGAATTGAAATTTGGCAGGAACTACAACTACGGAGCTGCAGGAGATTACATCAAATTCGATGGGCTGAACAATCCGGAGTTGGTGGCGACGGACTCGACTATCTCCTTCAAAACAGCAGTATGGTTTTGGATGGTGAACAGTAATTGTCATTCTGCCATCACATCCGGACAGGGCTTCGGAGCAACCATTAAAGCAATCAACAGCATGGAATGCAACGGTCGATACCCCTCCAAAGTCAGCGACCGAGTGAGTTACTACCAGAAATTCTGCCAGCAGCTCAACGTGGACCCTGGTTCCAATCTTCAATGCTAACTTACTTTTTTTGGTTTCCTATCTAATTATCGTCTATTATCAGTCACAATAACATGACCTTGGGCTGGATGGGGATACCCTCAAAGAATACAGTGTCTACACGAAATAAGACCTGAACGAGAAAATAAATTGACGCTATTCTTTAGTTATATTATGCACGTGATATAGCTCCATGATACAGTTGACTTTGAACAATAAAGAATTTTGCTTTTCTCCGTGATACAGTTGAATTTGAACGATAAAGAATTTTGCTTTTTTGTGTTTCCGTCGAAGCTTGTGGCTCTCGCGAACGAATTGCTAGGCTTAAAAATATCTTCTTTATTTTAATATGAGTTTACAAGAATATATATGCTAGATGCTCGAAGGTGGAGGTCTATGAAATTTTAAATGAATAAAAAGTTAATATATATATTTTTAATTTAGAATCAATGGTGAAACAAGTAATTGTAAGATTTATACGGATGCCATTTAAAAAGCTGTTTCTTATAAGAAAGATGCATCAAGAGTTGAGGATTAGTAATTTGTTTCAACATTTTGATCATATGCTTGAGAGTATATTGTGTTACTTATTAAAATCTATAAGGCCATGTTTACCATATTATTATACTATATTTTGTTTTGTCATTGAGTCATCTTTCAAAATTAATAATATCACATATAATATAAATTAATTGTTTTATAACAATTATAACATTAATTTATATACTTTAAATTGAAAGTTGTAATACTTAACATATGGATAATGTTGGTACACTAAAATTCACTTATATAAGTGAGCAGTTTTTGTTTTCAATTGTTCAGTGTTTTTGTTAAGTATAAAATATGTTTTAAAAACTTAAATCCATTGCATTAATTACTATAGATTATTTTTACTCCATACTCAAGGGAGTGAACTATATAATATAGACCATTCTAAATTAAATAAATAGATATAATGTGAGAAACAAAGAGACATAACTATTGTAAAATAAATTTTAGAAATTAAACTAAAAAAAATCTAAATTCTAATCACAAGCAATCCAAATCATTTATGATTGGGTCTACTCTCTATATAAATTATTGATTGTCATTTCATTTATAATTGGGTCTACGCTTCATATAGTGTATGGATTATTATTTTTATGGTAATGATTATATAATAAAATAACTTCTAGAAATAACGATAGAAATAGTAAATCTTAGAGATTGAGTAATAGAAAAGCATTTATCTTAATAGAATTTAGATTTCATAAATAAAAATCATCATAGTAATAAATCTAGATTCAAGTCTTTGAATAATCTTAGTCACTTTGAGAGCATAAAGTCTCTTAGCCACTTAGAGAGGGTGAATTCTCTTATGTTATTTAAAGGTAGACACAATATTACAAGTATGAATGTGTAGACACCAAAACAACACCAATACGATTATGTGACTGCAAACACTGATCGCTTTGACAAACACAGCCCCCAGGGCAGCCCTCAGAGGTTAAACAGTGATCTTAACCACTTTCACAGCAATTTTGTAAGGTCAAGAAGCAATTTGGCACACTTGGACACTTTGCCTAGTATTCGTCTCACCCAGGGACGAATTCAAAATAGAATCCGTCCCACCCCAGGACGAATTCTGAATCCGTCCCTAGGTGGGACGAATTCTAAGCTTAACGGGCAAAAAGGCAAAGGGTGCCAAGTGGCAGCCCAGAACAGTCAGTTAAGGACTCCTAGGTGGACAGAGGGGCCGTTAGAAGACTGTTACAAAAGGCATTTATCAAAGCTCAAGTCAACGGAGGACTCCCCTCCCTCATGGGAAGACAAGACTGCCACATGGCACCTATGGCCAACACATGGCATTTGTGCTTCCATCCCAAAAGATACCCCATGGGTCTATAAAAGGTGGGACTTTTCTCA
>JAQPPZ010008248.1:0-13876 GCA_028583015.1 Wollemia nobilis
ACACTTCCATCACCTTCTACGATTTTATTTCTTCCACCATGGCTTTCTACAATATTGGAATAGCTTCCAATAGATTTGATACTTTAATTTACACTATGATATTCAAAACCTCTACTGCTAAATTTTGCACAACTATCTCCTCATATGATGGTTTCCTTAGTTCCTTATCAGTTGTTGACTCTACTCACTTAGTCTTTTCTGCTTCCTCTTGCAATATTTTCTTTGCTATTTTCCAGAATTGTTTTTCCTTTTCTGGCTCTAGATACTTATCCTTCTTAGCTTGATTTCTCATAATGGCTAAAACTTCTTGGGTTTTCTCCTCAGCTTGAGTAATTTAGATTTCTAGATAACTAACATTTTGCAGGTTACTTGAACTCACCTATTTTGTACAATTCTCTTCTTTTGGTTTCCTGGAATACACCATATACAAATGTGTGTAGTGCCTATTTGCGGTGTTTCCTACCTCTAAGGTGAAGGAAAATTTTTCACAAAATGCCCCCATTCCTAGCAATTGTGGCATTGTATTATTGGCCTTCCATTTGAATCATACTACAAATGACTTTGTCCTCCTTGCCGATTGCCTTGGTTCTGTATTCCACCTCATCTACTATTTTTGTAACCATCACTTGTTGCTTGTTGCCCACTTCCTTAGGCCTTCGGTTTCTCTTCTTGCTCTTGGATTGACAATACTTTTGGATGTACTCTTGCATTTTATAGACATAGCATTAACTCATGTCCCATCACATTATAAATATGGAAATGGTCTCTCCTTGGGAACTTCACATTTTTATGGCCTTTCATTTTGTATTTCGTGCACCATATGTCATTTTTGTTAGGTTTGATCTTTTGTTCTTTTATCAGCTTATAAAACTCCTTGTGAAATTATACTACTATTCTATGTATAGTGTCATCTTCTCTACTATCTAAATCATTTGACTTGGGATGAGATAGAATTCCTGTATATATTTATTTTGATTCACTCTCAAAATTCTTTGCATACTTTAACACCTCTTCATATGTTTATGATGGTACTATCTCCATATTTTTCTTATACTTTAGAAGCAATCCATCTACAAACCACCACTTTACTAGAACATCTGCTAGAGGCATCCGCATCTTGTCAACTAATTACTTTAGTCTATGATTATAGGATTTCACATCATCAGATTTTTGTTTTGTTATGCAAAGTTTCATAACAATGTCTCCATGTCCTTCAAATATTGAAATTCTTCAATTAACTTCTCCTTTATTTGGTTCCAATTTTTAAAATCTACGGTATTTTCTCTCTTCAAATACCAATTAATTTCCAATCCTCTCAAGGTAGTAGTAAATAGAATTACCCAATCCTATGGTCTATCCACACCATATTCTCTCCAAATGGTTATGCATGTCCCTATATACCATGTGGGGTATTCCTTACCCTCACCTAAAAATGGTGGATATCTCTGTTTGGCTACCTTGTTAGCCATATTAGAAGAGTCATCACTATCACTTGAGGTATCTCGTAGAATCTCTGACTGATTTCTCCTTGGGGGTGTCTTAATCCCATTGTCATTAAAAGTGTCAATTTGAGGTATCTTATTTTGTCCCACCACTCGGTGACCAAAATCTCATGCATCTTCACTTCGTGATCTCCTTCGCTGATGTGAGGGAGATGGTATTGATATTTACTCCTAAGACCTTGCATCCTATTGCTCTATTGCCTAACTCCCATACTCTACACTCCATTACAATACTTCTATCACTTTCTCAGGTGTCACCATCCAATCTCCATACTCTTGCACTTTTTTTTGTGTCAACCCTTGCCTCTACGCTTGGTGGTTCTATTTCCTCATCTTCTATCTCTATCAATAACACCTCAAAGTCTCCTTCTTCAGATGTCCAAACTTGCTCTAGTTTTGGTTCTTGACTACTACGATTTGAGTTACTTGTGTTTTATCTCTAAGAAACCCTTATGCTTCTTATTAATATAATATTTTCTCTCACTTCCTATCTCCCATGGATTTGTGCATTGGTGTCCATTATTCACCTCTAGTTTTTATAGTATTCACACTTCATCAATTTGATCCATTTTAACAAAAATGCATGATTCGATAAGGCAATGGTGCCAAATGTAGCATAGGGGTGGAGTATTACTTTCAAGGAGGTATATTCTAAGGCTAAGGATGATCAATATACTAGTCCCAAATTGGTTTCCAAATCGTACAACCGTACAATCCTTTAAACTACCCTTTTATGCCCAATGACTAGCTTGTACAAAAGTCAAATGCGTACACTGTATGATCTCATATTGTATAGTGTCATAGCTTGTATGATGTAACACTTAGGCCAAACTAACAGATTAAAATTTTGAGGTTTTTGTACATAGTTTTGTAATCGTTCAAATCAATTTCCCAAAACTACCAAATCGAGTAAATATCTCTCAATTGCCTATTTTACCAAATAGGGTAAGTCTACCTTGTAGGATGTGTATGAACTCTAGTGTACAATTTGTAAAAAATGAAGGTACAATCAGATGCTATATTATATAATCTAATGCCTCAATCTCTTTATGGAAGGTTTTATAATTATTTGATATGCTAATCAATCCATTCTCCATAACATGCAAAACATCTTAACTAGTTGATGAGAGATTCTATGCAACTGATTACATCTAAAAATCATACAACAGTGTTCAATATGTCTCTTTTGATCCTACCATGCTTTTGGATTATTCCCCAGGGTTCACTAGTGTTAGATTCTATTAAAAGGTTGCAACAATGCATAAAAATAACCTGTAACATTCAATAGAAAACACATACAACAAGACTCATCCACCAATCACTATCCATCAATGCCAGGATTGTACACATTATTCAACAAATGTAATTATGCTCATTTGGGTATTATTTTCCATGGATTCACTTACAATATGGATAATCCATCACTATACTTACAATAACTCAGAACAATCAATCTATATCTATTAGTATAACCAGTAATCCTTTACATAGGTAGCCAGACCTACAAAATTGAAAATAGATCTTATATAACATTGCCTAGGCCATTCCAAGTGGTTCTTGAGGCAATTAGTCACTTACAACTACCAATGCACAACTGAATTAATTAATTTAACCTTTTACTAAGTATAACACCTTAGTTATAAAATCTATGTGCCATTTCACTATGAAATTATATTTCCCATGCATTTTGATGAATTTCAATACGCCCTGTACAATTTGCTACTACCTTGTACAGTTTTTTAATCCAGTTGTACGTTTTCTAAAACTTGGAAAATTGTCAATTATGTCAAAACTATAAAAATTGAGAAAATCCTTTTTTATCACTTTCTCTTCTTCTAGGAGGTGGATTTGCAACCTATAGTGGCTGAGCTACAGGTATCTCAGTCATTTGCTATTTGCCTCCTTGTTGGTTTGGAGGAGCCGGTATTGATTTTCTTGAATTATAAAATATTGAAAATAAAACCACCAACGATGGACGAAAAAAATATTAAAATAAGCTCTTATGTTTAGATCTAGGATGTAAATTTTAGGTAAAGTTATGGTCTTTGCATCACATAATAGATTAAATATTGATGCCATAGGTTTAGGTAGTGGCGTATAAATGCAGGGTGATCAGCGTGGCTGACTCTATGCTTAATCTTGTTGAGGTTTTTCTTATGGTTTTAAAGTAGGCAATTTGACTTTGGACATGATTTGCTTCTATAGCTCTATGTTCGTGAGTTGGTGCATGATTATTTGTAAAGTATCATTTTGTTGATCCATCCATATCTCTATTTTATCTAGGTTATCTAGAATATACTATAGGATTGATGGTGATGATCGATTGCTTTCTATAGGTGATTTAAAGGATTGTACTTTTATAGCAATGATGGATTGAGTTTTAGGACTCTTGTCATGTGTTAGCAAACTAATTGTTCCAAAAAAGATTTCATCTGGATGAGGTGTACATGCTTCATTAATCTGATTAGGAGGCTTTTGAAAAGAATCTCGTGTCCCATTTTTAGGTAATGAATCAAGGATGATACCAATGGATGAGGATTTGATGGGAGGGAAACCTAAGTTCTTCATTGACTCGATGATAGGTGTGACTATCACATTTTTCATTTTGCACTCATCGAGCTTGATACTAGTTAGCCAAGTTGAAGCATGAGGTAGGATGGATGCTGATAGTATAGGGGGTACTAATTCAGATGTGACCATTATGGTTTCCTCCTCATATTTAGGGGTTATGATATATTGTGTTATAGTGATGGGAATATATGGAGGGATCTCCTTGATTGGCCCCTTTGATTTTTCTTCATGAAAGGATACTGATGATGTAGAAGGGATATTGGGAGAAACCAATTATGATGATGGATTTAAAATGGGTAATTATGACTTTATGCATGGATGTAAAGATGGAGCCAAATATTTTATGATGTCATCCAAGTGGATATCTAGGTAAGTAAATGGTGTAGGAGGTTCTTGCAATTCATCGATCACTTTGTAATGTTTGAAGGGATCTAGAGTGGTGTATACCACATGTATTTGATATTGGTGTATAAATTTGAGGTGTTGATATACTATGTATGGGATGCATTCCGTATCACTCATCCAAGGTCTTCCCAATAGTATATTGTATTGTCTCTCACCCTCTAAGATGTGGCACTACATAGGCATAATATTTATTCCCACCCGAATAGGAAGGACTATTGTACCAATAGTAGAGGATAAGGCATCATTAAAATCTCACAAGGTAAACGTGGATGTTGTGACATGTGAAGGTGAAAGATTGAGATGTTTTAGTGCGATGGTAGTAATGATGTTAATGGACAAACTAGTATCAATCAAAACTCACTTATATAGAATCCAATTCATGCTAGCTATAATATGAAATGGTGGATCAGGTTTGTTAATGAGAGCTAGATTAATATCCCATTTATGAAAAGTTATCACAGGGTCCTTGCATGGTTGAATGAGACTTAATTGTTGTGAGGATTGTGATATATGAGGAACTTTGATTGGATTTACAAGTGATGCAACTTGATTAGAGTGTTTCCTGATCCCCGTCATGATATTAATTTTGCCAATAAAACCCTCATTGGATAGGGCTATATGCACCTCATTTACATGCTCTATTTTATCTTCCTTGATATCATTTTTGGTTAAGGGATCTTTAGATATGTCGATTTATTAATTGTTGATAACAAGAGGGTTGTCAATTTGAAGTTGATTTTTGTCTACCATATTCTATACCAGGTTTTTAAACAAAATGCAATCTTGGATGTTATAGCCATGATGTTGATGATATACATAATATAGGTCCTCCCTATGTCCTTTTAGGTTTTGGGTGATTAGGATCGATGTTATGTATCTCAGGCATGATAATAGCTTTGGACTCACATAATCGGTTGAAAAGTGATGCTATAGATTTAGGTAATGGAATGTAAGTATGAGGTGTACGATGTTGTCATTTTTGTGCCTGAGTATACTGTAGTTGATTATTATTTTATATTGGAGGGGGTTTAGTTTGATATATAGGCTACTAAGGTGATTTTTATGCTTTAGGAACATGTAAAACAATCTGATTAATCAAGGCTAGTTTTGTTTGATTATTGTTGTTACATGGATTTTTGTTCCACTCTTTCTTTTGGAGTTTAATGTCTCCCTCTTGGAATTTAATATCCTCTATCACTTTGGATTGAGCCAAAGCCTCTTTGAATTTTTGGTATTGCTGCAATTGTAATAACAATTATATGTGCTTAGAGAAACTCTTGGTAAAAATTTGTGTTAACTTAGAAATAGGAATGGTGAATAGCAATTTAGACATAATCTTGCACCATCTATTTTTGTAATCCATGACTGGCTCATCATCATATTAATGTAAATTCAATAAGTTAAAAATGTTTACCTTCTTCTTGAATCCAAAAGAGAAGTGTTCGAGGAAGGCATTGGCTAGCTATTCTAAGCTAGAGATGATGTGTCTAGGTAGTTGATTGTACCACTCCAAGGCAGATACAAAGAGTGTTATCATAAATGTTCACAGTAGCAAAGCCTCATTGTCTTGGAGTTGAAAACATAGGTTCATTAAAATTATGATGTGATATTAGGCATCCTCATCCCCTTAAAATTTTCCAACTTAGACATCTTGAAATGCTCTCGGTAAGCTAAAATAGGTATAAATAGATTAAGGGATTCACTTAGTGAGGACTTTGTATGCCTATGATGAAATTATCTCATTCTACCAAATAGAATTCTTGGGAGCAAGCGGTGGAAGGTTCTGGTTTGATCAAGTTGGTAGATTATAATCATCTTCCATGTCCTCACAAGATGGATCAAGATACATTTGGTCTTGGTAATCTACTTCTGTCTATGCATAAACCTCATATTCTTGCAAGTTTGGTGCTATGTGTTGTCTTTGCTAATACTGATGAATATAGGTGTGAAGAGGATGGGTATTGGTTGTCCTAGGGGTAACTCATGTTGTTGTGTAGTGCACCTTATATTGAGTTCTTGCCTATAAGTACTAGGTATGGGCACCTCATTATGAGCTACCCTATATGATTGTTCTTCATGTAACCTCTATTCTAATATCCTTTTTGTAGACACCTAAAACATATCATGTCGAGGTGAAAACTCGTATGGGGTATGCTAGAAGACCATATGGAAGACCTTGGACAGATACCAAGGTATAGTAGTGGTTTTTACCACTCAATTTGGGCACCTTTGCCTAGTTAGTGCTAGCCATTGTTGACACCCATGGTTAGCAGAGCTAACCATGCCTATCATTGGTGGTCAGGCATCAAAGTTAGTTGGCCTTTGACCAATTCAAAGTTGGTTCAAATGGCAAATTGGTTGTGGATTGGAGCGGTTTGAGTGAGGAAGGTTTTGGATCCTTCCATCCAACAAGCTCAACTACCCAATATTGTTCTTGGCTTCCTCATGAAGCCACCCCTAGCCCTTGGCAAGTGTTATAAAACCCCCCTCCAAATGGGAGAAATATATAGATGAATCTCGAGGTGAAATTTAGTGAAGCCCTTTCGAATTGCATACTCACCTATATGCATTGAGATGAATATTTTGATTGCATAATTGGAGATCACATGCCATGGAGGTCCTAGGAGGCTAGGAGATTCAAGAAATGTTAATTCATGCAATCCATGTACCAACTGTACAATTCAACCACCAAATATGTTAGAGGACATAGTGGTGACCCTTGATCATCAATTCCTCAAGGAGAATTGAATATTGGACACCAAATTGGGAGGGAAAAAACATTTCAAGCTTATCTGTGACTATCAACCATGGTAGACAGTGCTCATCGTGAATCAAACTCACAATTAGGTTGTCATATTCAGTTTCCTTGTTTTATAGCTTTAGAATTTATTTAATTGCATTATATTAGACATATATCATGTTAATTTGATTTAGTAGAGACTTTGACCAATGCAACTAGATCTTTTAGTCATTTCCATTCACTTTTGTAATTATGGCACTAATGGTTCTTTTCATGCTTCCATGCTTTCAATTTAATAATTAATTCAATAGATAGCTAGATCTTCTTTTGCTTATATGTTTGTAGCAATATTTTTAGGATTAATATATGTTTAATATATTTCTTGCACATTCTTGATTTCATGCAAGTTATGCTATATTTATGCAAATACCTCCTAAAAGCCTCATCAAGAGAGGCCTCCTTTGTTGTTAATTCCTTCTTGTTGTTTATTGCATGTAGGACTAACAGGGTTTTGAGATGCAAGGCAACAAATGCCTCTAATCATGGAGAAGAATGTCATCAACACCTTGGAGCAGTTCATGTCCATTTAGAAAGTCTGCGTATTGCACCTACCCCATTGGGGCTTTCAAATTGTGTTAATTGTATCAAAATTTGGGTGATCCTAAGAGGGGCATGATTGTAACTAAGATTTAATTCAAGATTAAAAGAAGAAACATTCACTTTCTTATCATATAAAATATTTTCTTTCATTTCTTGCTTTAATAATTGATTTCAATTAATGCATTAGTTAGGTGTATGCTTTTTATATCAGTACAAAAGGCGATCATGGTGGAACCTCCGTATTTTATGTCGCTGAAAGCTAATGTTATTGGTTTTATGATGATAGGTGCTCATCGTGATTGATACCCATAGTCAAAAAGTTATCACTACGGTTGATACCCATGGGCAACAATGGTCATCGCATTACAAAGACGTGGTTAGCATCTGATAAACCTGACAGTAGAGGAGTAAAGGTCAATTAGATGTCGACTTGAGGTAGGTGCCACTAGCAATTTTTGATTTTGTTTTTACTCTCTATAAATTTCTAGAATGCTAAAATGTTAGACTATTTATGGAAGATAATGAAATTAGCAATATGCATATGAGTCCTTAGGTCTTTATCTTTTTAGGTCTTTACTGGGTGTTGCTAGGAACAACGAATCTCTGAATGCAGTCCGCCCTAGTATCCAAAAGTCTAGAATATCTTTTATGTTTTTTTTTGGTTGCTTAAGGCCTGATCAGTGGCCATACCATCATTAGTATACATTATCAAAATATCATGTA
Source organism: Wollemia nobilis (assembly GCA_028583015.1). Classification (NCBI taxonomy): domain Eukaryota; kingdom Viridiplantae; phylum Streptophyta; class Pinopsida; order Araucariales; family Araucariaceae; genus Wollemia; species Wollemia nobilis. Next base: position 8,542 of record JAQPPZ010008248.1, read on the forward strand.
AAACTAATCATGCATGCTTTCTTAATTTGAAATGTTCCTTTTCTACATTGCATATAGAAAAGAATCATTTGAATGTTGTATTATGCATCTTTCTTTCATGCAAATTAAAAGGAACCACACACACCATGATTCACATTGTAAACACTAGTGAGTTGGAAGTCACATCCAACCACTAGTAGGGTTTCAATTATGGTGGCAATGATTTCAATCCGTTGGCCCAACTCCCACATACCTTATTTTATAGACCAATATCGGATCCAATAACCATTCGTAGCCCAAAAAAATTGGATGCACTTCTCTTTAGAGGGTATAACATTGACTGGGTGATATTGGGTGAGGGTTTGGTAGGACCTGTGCTCCTTTCCTGGGTGTGGACCTCATACCACATTTTGGAGGGATTACGTGACTTGGATTTCATTGCCAGGTTATCGAGCTATGAGCATACAGGTGAAATACTTTTAACATTTGAGAAAATCATCAATATATTGAAAACACGACAAGAGTTACTTTACTGATACAACAAATTGCAAACACATCAAACAGTTTAGGGCTCATTTTAAAATTGTAAAAGGATATAATCATCATTGTATTCTTTGCGTGTTAATAAAAGTTAAATATATACATAGGATACACAATGGTGCAAACACGAAGAGGGCAATTTGGGCGTAGACTCGAGATCAAAGCCCAAGCTCCACCTAATGCACAATACGATGTAGAACACCCTCAATCATAGAATCCTCCTAGACGTCGTTCAATGAGTATTAGAGGGGATAATTCCACATGAGGTGATTTCTTTGAGAATACCCTTATTAGAGAAAGTACAAGAAATCCCTCTAAACATAAATTAGAGCATGGGACTTCATAGAATGGGATTTGCACACATGGTAGCATTTACCATGACCATATTATGCATGCATCCATGGGTTCTACTAAAGAATATATCATTAGGGAATCTAGATTAGTATCCCTTTGACCTATAGCTAAGGGAGGCTCATGACCTCTGCCATTCGAGTATAGACAGGCTCGAGATATGTCCATTTAGGGACAAGTAGATGGGATTGCTTTCGAGCATAGGCCCATGCAGATTCCCTATAGGGGTGAAACTTGTAAGTTCACCATAGATATATCCAAAGTGGGAGCTAATGGTATGCCACCTCATGAGCCATGGTGTAGAAAATAGTTATATGGTATAAACAGAGTCTTAGGGCATCTAGGATACTAGCCTAGGATTTCACCCTCTGGACATAAAAGTGAGTGTAGCGAAAGCACTATTAGGACCACCCAAGAAATTAGAGAGTGCTCCAAGGGTTCTCAAGACATATGTGCTCCTGCATCTCATGCATGCACACTATATAGGAGACAACTTGACATGAATGTTGTATTTATAGACAGAGGCAAGAGTGTGGCAAATCAATCCATTGGAGGACATACCCATAAAGTTGCTCGAATAGAGTGCACTCACCAGAGGCCTTAGATGACCGATCATGTTGATAGATATCACATACTGGTGTTAGAATAGAGATGGCATATTCTCCAAGACCAATTGGAGGATGTTCATGTAGAGAAATAACACCTCCAAAATGAGAACTCTTAGAGGCAAAATTTCATAATAAAACAATTATATGAACAACACATACTTGATCAGAAGGAACGTCTAGAGAGAGAGGATCTATTGGCTAGCATCTATTTACCTCCTCGTAGTGAGACCAGGGAGTGTGTTGATAGACGAGTGGATTCATAGCATGAGTTATACCCTAAGTATATAGATGCACATACTTGTGGTACAACTCAATAAAGATATCGGTGTCCAACATCCAAACAACATGAGCATAGGCAATATGAGGAAGAAGTGGGCAAGTAATTAGAATAATAATATATAGAAATATTCCAATTCAAGGAGGAGGGTGAGCCTAGTCCACCACCTCGATAGAGGAAGAATTTGCCTTCGAAGGTGCCTCCAAGGCAATCTTGAGAAGAGGAGTTCCTTTCCTTACAAGTCTATAAGGCCTTAGCAGAGAAGGTCCAAGCCATAGAGAAGCAAGGAACAACTTATCAAAAGCCTACCTTGAAAAAAATCTATAATGAACCTCTATGCACGTCAATGCCTATTCTAGCCTATCTTGAGCATTTCAAGATGCCTAGATTGAAAAAGTTTCAAGGAGAGGAAGACACATAGGAGCATGTAACGATTTTCCTATATATTTATTTTTAGATTGAGAGCAACGATGCTTTAATATCGCACACCTTCATCATGATCCTCTCAGGCCTAGCTCGAGAGTGGTTCAACCAATTAAAGAGGCACAACATCACTAGTTTCAAACAACTAGATGATGTATTTCTTAAGCGCTTTTCCTTCGGCATCAAGAAAAAGCTAAACTTATCCAACCTAGCTGCTTTAATGCAATATGACGATGAGCTAGTGATGGATTATGGAAAATGATGGCAAAGATTCCATTCTCCATCCCATCCTCTAAATTAACTTGAATTTTCACAAAGAGTTGCGCCAAGCACATTTTTTTGTTGCTATAGTTGTAGTAGTACCAGACATTCGAAGAGGCTTTGGCACAAGCCAAGGTGATAGAGGACATCAAGTTACATGAGGGTAACTTGAAGCTTAGAACTAAGTAGTGGCACAAGAAAAGCATTAAGAGATAGTAGGCCAAATGGCCCATGTTAATCATGTGGTGTTGAATGTTAAGAAATGGGATAGGGGGAAAAAACAATGAAACTATCAAACCCAACCTCCTCCTGTGCAATATGAGCAACACAACAATAATCAAAGGGGTAAAAATAAGGAACAATGCCCACCTTGTATATTCACTCAGTTATCAAAGTCATTGGCTTTGATTTTTCATCAGTTATGTGAGGCGAAGGCTATACATTTACCCAAAGTCAAGTTAATTAATCCTAATCAGCCTAAGCCTAAGGGCTACAAGGACAATCAATATTGTAACATGACAGAACAATATTGATGATGAATAATCATGCATATGGAAATTCATCAAGAACTCTGGTTTCTACAGGTTCCCCTAATCGTATCTGAGAGGACTGGTCTACAATCACATGCTTCTTACCAGGCCTCAGTACTACTTGGAATACAAACTCCTAAAGGGTAATGAACCACCTGTTGACTCATCCTTGTATCATCAATTTGTTTATCAAGTACAAAAAGGCTTGATGATCAACATAGAAGGCAAAGAGATTCGCCAATAGGTAATGCCTAAAATTTTGAATTGCATATACCATTCCCAAATCTTCTCTTTCTATTGTACTATAATTTCTCTCAGGCCTTGACAAAAGGTGACTAGCAAAGAAAATAGGTTGGTCTAGCCTAAAATGCCCTTCTTATGCTAAATCACATCCAATTATAAAATTTGAAGCATCAATATGGACATGGAATTCCTTATGCCAATTGGGAACACCAAAATTGGGCTACTCACAAGCTTAGCCTTCAGCTTCTCAAAGGCTCCTTGGTGCTCCTTTGTCCATATAAAAGGAATATTTTTTTTTGTCAATGAATCTAATGGGTAGGATACATGTGCATAATTCTTGATAAACCTTCGATCGTACCTTGTTGATCCAAGGATAGTTTTAAGTGAACTCACATCAAATGGTTCTTCCATGTGCAATATCACATGGATCTTATTAGGATCTATCTTCAATACTTCACTACACATAATGTGTCCCAAAAATTTCCCATACAGTACCATCAAAAAGCATTTCCCTAGATCTAATGATATCTGTGCATTTTTGCACCTACTCATACATTCACTGAGGACAAGAAGATGCTCCTTGATCTTCCCATAAATGGACCAATCATCCAAAAATGCTTTAAAATTCCCTATTGCTTACTGATCGAATATATACAATATGATACACTAAAATGTAGCCGAGGCATTACAGAGCCTGAATGGCATTCAGTTGTATGTATAAATACCATTCTAAAAAATAAATGTGGTCTTTATCTTATCCTCCTTGGATATACTTATTTGATTGTATCCTGAGAACCCATCCAAAAATGAATAGATCTCATATCATGCGACTTCTTTCAAGATAGAATTTATGAAGGGAATAGGGAAGGGATCCTTAATAGTTACAACATTTTGACTCCTAAAGTCCACACATATTATGATCTTGTCTACTTCCTTCTTCAAGGTGATCACTATAGGTGAGACCCATTCACTGTTTTTCACCTTGAAGATGATTCTTGCTTCCAACATCTTTTCTATCTTCGCATTCACTAATGCAACATACTTTGGGTTCATTCTATATGGTCTCCTTCTTACTAGTTGGGTTCTATGCATTAGTGTAATCTTGTGGACACATAATTTTTGGGGTAATCCTTTCATGTCCTTATATGTCCATGCAAAGGCATCCTTATATTCCAAAAATATCTCAAAAGCTATAGCTTTCAGTACGGGATTCCAATCATCATCGTAGTGAATCATCCTAGGTTCCTCCTATGTTCCTAGATTGATGTCCACTATTCGAGGTCCTTCATATTTGATATTTTCTAGTTCACTTGTAGCTTTCTATATATTATCTAGGTGTTCTGACCTTGTATCAATATCCATATCTCCTACTATATATTCTGCAAAACTTTTCAAAAATATTCATTTCTCTTTTGCTTCCTTCTTAGGTTCTTGGCTAAATTTTTGTTTGTCTTGTTTTTCCTTGATCTCCTTTGATTCAATACAGAGGTAGTTGGGCTAAAAAATTGTGTACTCTTCCATTTTCCAATGAAGAAGTTTGCTATCATATCTAGCTTAATATTCACTACATTCATCTAGGTACAACATTCCTTCTTCATCAAGTTCATGCCCTTCATCCCTTGAGGAATTTTTTTATTCATCTATCGTAGCTACATTCTCACTAACTTTTTGATTAGATAGATTAATCATATATTTGTGCTATCTCTTCTTAAAAGTGATTTGATTCTTTCCCCAGTTGTGATTAACTTTAGCTACTCGTAGCCAACCTCTCCCCAAGAGAGCATTGTATGCAGGTTTCTACATCGTAATCATAATGAAATCCAAGACAAACTCTTGTTCAACTATCACCACTTGTTGTGCTATTAAAATTCCCTTTGTATCGATGCCATTCTGGTCAGCACCATATAATCGAATATCTATGACCATAGGGATGGGAAACTTAGTTCTAGCCATGTCCTTTTAGGTAGCATATTGACGCTGGATCCTCTATCCATAATAACTTGTGTCAATTTGTCCCCTAGGATATCCATATGAACTAATGCAGGTTTCTTTCCTACATCAATAATTAATATAGTTGGATCCATAAAATGCTATTTTTTCTCCTTCTCCTAAATCGGTTGGCT
>JAQPPZ010008249.1:0-15375 GCA_028583015.1 Wollemia nobilis
TGTAGACACCAAAACAGCACCAATCCGATTATGTGACTGCAAACACCGATCGCTTTGACAAACACGACCCCCGGGGCAGCCCTCGAGAGGTTAAACAGTGGTCTTAACCACTTTCATAGCAATTTTGTGAGGTCAAGAAGCAATTTGGCACACTTGGACACTTTGCCCGATATTCGTCTCACCCGGGGACGAATTCAAAATAGAATCCGTCCCACCCCGGGACGAATTCTAAATCCGTCCCTGGGTGGGACGAATTCCAAGCTTAACGGGCAAAAAGGCAAATGGTGCCAAGTGGCAGCCCAGAACAGTCAGTTAAGGGCTCCTACCTTGCACGCATGTGTAAGTGGACGGAGGGGCCGTTAGAGGACTGTTACAAAAAGCATTTATCAAAGTTCAAGTCAATGGAGGACTCCCCTCCCTCATGGGAAGACAAGACTGCCACATGGCGCCTATGGCCAACACTTGGCTTTTGTGCTTCCCTCCCAAAAGAGACCCCTTGGGTCTATAAAAGGTGGGACTTTTCTCACCCAAAATATACGAGGTTGAAGGAGTGTTCAAGCAACGAAGTGCTTGCCGAATTGAAGACTCACTTGCATCCCCCTTTGTTCACCTTCCTACATCCATCAATCTCTTTTGCAAGGGAGGTTGTTGGGTGGCCTTTGGAAGCTCGAACCTTACTCAAATCCGACGCATGGACATCTGAACCTACCAATTCGCCGACCCCCAATCCTAAAAGGTTTTGGGCCCATCCTTGGTGGATTGGCTCCAAAATCGAGGGCCAACGGTGGGAGGCCCACTTGGGCACCCCCGCACCTCCCAAGTCCTAATTTTAGTTTTTGAGCACTTTAGATTATTTTTTAGATTGCATTCTGTGTTACTAGGTCTGATTAGTCTATAATTGCAATTTTGTAGCTTTTGGTCAGATTTTAGGGTGTTTTGTATTGCTTTGTCGTTTCGCTAACTTGCAGGTGTCAAGGTCAAATTCCCGAGGGTGGAGGCCAAATTGGGAAAATCCGACCATCTGGGTCGTCCCAAAATGGCCCCAATTACCTAACCCCCTATTTGCAGGAGTTTTGCGGGTCCCGGGATCCGACATTGGAGCAACGACAGGTCGGTTTCTCCTACTCGGAAGAATTCGTCCCACCCGGGGACGAATTACAGTCAGAATTCGTTCTGCCCAGGGACGAATTCCAGTTTAAGGTGGATTGGCCAGTTGCCTCAGTGGCAGTGGCCTTCTGGTAACTTTTCTTACCTTCTGTCAGAGTTTTGAAGCAATTTGGATTCACTGTTTTCATTGTTTCAGGCAAATATTCGTATGCATATTTTGTTAGTTTTAGAGAGAGAATGCTTTTCATTTGCAGCAGGTGCTACTAACGTCTTGATCATTTCTTTGTTCGCAGGAGAAGCGACAAGAGGCGAAGAACTCATCGACATCAGCGGCGGCATCATCTTGGCCCGCCCATTGCAATCGTGGGCACGCGGAAGGAGGAATCATTCAGCGATTGTAATCAAACCCTATTTGCGCTCCTAGCCCCTGAAAAGGGAGGAGGCATTATTGTAACAGAGATCGAAGGAAATTAATGAAAGGGCTGTGTTTTCTTTATCCGATTGCGTCTCTTCCAATGTGTCTCTTTTCCGTTTCATGCAATTTACATTTCTAGGACTTAAGCGTGCTTAATTTTGAATGCAATCGCACTTGGTGTTTCCTTTGACCGGAATCTCGTGCTTTCAGTGGCGATCACGGTGGGACCTCTGTTCCCTGGTTTTTGAAATCACAGAAAACTGATCAAAGTTTTGTGTTTGTGCTTGACAGGTACACTTTTTTTGTTGCAGACTGCTATTCGTCTCTGACAGGGACGAATCCTTTTCTGCAATTCGTCTGACCCTGAGACGAATTCAAATTCGTCTCTGGGTGGGACGAATTCTGTTCTGCAATTCGTCTCCCAGAGGGACGAATTCCTGTCTGCGGATTTTCAGAGCAGAAATTCAGAGACAACAGGAGCGAGCGAGAGAAGAGGTAGGGATTTTTATTATCTCTGTTAAATTTTTCTGTTTCTGTTTCTGTTTCTTTAATTGTTTTCATTTAATCTTGCATTGCATTAGGAAAAGTCATGTATGCTAGTTTCATTTTTGTTGGATAAAACGAATCCCACACACATCACGAAACAATTTTAAACCAAGGAGCTGGTCGTAAGACCCCAGCCCTTGATCAAGACCATTGGTGGATTTCATCACCACCTTGGCTTGATTTGCATCCATTTCCCGATTGTCAACTGTTGTTAGGCGTAAATCCCGACGAAGACAGGACCGAGCGTAGGCGGGGTGATTCCCATGCGCGCGAGGATAAGTTTTCTATGGTAGGTGCCATTAACGGGACAATCCCCCTTTCGTACCGCCTACGTACCACGTACCTTCTGCTCTCACGTACCTATAGTCTCCCTCTCGTAAGGGCGGGTATATAGAGAGGTTGGTATATCGGCTTGGCTGGTATATTGAAGGGGCGACCTTTTTGGAGTTATAAGAGCCTACATGATGCATTTAAACGTTCTACAAAACCTACAAAAACAAAACAAAACATCAAAATGCACTAAACCAGTCTAGGGCACACCAAGAATCCTTAAAAGAGATAATCACGGTTTTGTGAATGTGTGTGTTTAATTCTGTTTAGTGTAGACAAAAAAAAATCATTAAAAACAAAGATAAAAAAATCTACGCATTTTGTCATTTTCTCCAAAAAGCTCCAAGGATTCCCGTAATCGCTTGGTCACTCCAAAATGCCCCAAAGGTGTCCATGAACCCTTTGGTCAACCCAAAATCACCCCAAATGTGCCCATAAGTGATGCGAGGACCATCCAACAAAAAATGGGAAATCTTGTATTTTTCTCTAAATTTTAGTGCATCTTGTCGGGGCCATAACTTCTCAACCGTAGCTCCGTTTGACACGAAATTTTACAGGGAGTTGGTTGGGATAATTTTAAAATAACTCCCTAGAATTGTATTTCCCAAAAATCCAGTTTTCGGGGCCAAATTCCATCATCTAGTGCCCCGAAATTAGGTTCTAAAATTGCGTGCCCAATTTTTTGCACTTTTTGAGCTGTTCGGATGTCAATATCTCCTAATGTATTTAGAGTTAGGACTTGAAACTTCATTTTTGTCTTATCTATTATAAGAGGGATGCGCACACCAATTTTGGGCCCCATCTGACTCATTTTCAATTTTAGGGCTTTTTAGAGAGACATCGTCATGGTGCTCACCCGTAGCCAAGCCCAATCACGGGCGGAGGCTATGGGGAATATCCCAGGAGGCACGAGTCACCTCCATTACAATCCCAAGGATTTGGTCATACCACCTTGGCGACCTAACACACAATGCAGTCCCCTCCACACCTTAAAGGAAAGAGACTACAGGGACACCTCTTCGAGGAGCACTCCTGTTCAACATAGCACTCATCACACACCCTTCCATGAGGGGTACAGTCATAGGAGAGCTCCCTTAGATGATCGCTATGAGCGGTCACCGCGCGATGAAGCGCTAGGTCAACATAGGGTTCGACGGGAGGAACCACATCATTACACTACCCGTCCTTCACCCCCTCTAGTTGTCAGGACTACAAAGACAAATCCAGAGCACAAGGCTCCTCAGGCGGGGCGGGCCAACTCCACCCGTTCCTTTTTCATTTATGAAAGAGAGCACGAGGAAGACCTCTACCTTCCTCGAGAGCAATATACGGTGCGAGAGCAATATGCCTCCGCACCTGCTATCTATCAGGAAACACTCACTGAGGCCAAAGCCTCGAGGGAATGTTGTTACCCCCAATAGAGGGAGGTCGCCTATAGAGATCTTGGATCACTACGACCGAGATAGATATCTAGAAGAGGCATCTAGGCCTTCTAGACATGAAGCAATGAGAGCTCCCTTAGATGCTCGCTATGAGCGGTCATCGCGCGATGAAGTGCTAAGTCAACATAGGGTTCGATGGGAGGAACCACATGATTACATTATCCCTCCTTCACCCCCTCTAGTTGCCAGAACTACAAAGACAAATCCAGAGCACAAGGCTCTTTGGGCGAGGCGAGATAGCTCCGTCCATCCCTTTTTCACTTATGAAAGAGAGCACGAGGAAGACCTCTACCTTCCTCGAGAGCAATATACAGTGCGAGAGCAATATGCCTTCGCACCTGCTATCTATCAGGACCACTCACTGAGGCCAAAGCCCCGAGAGAATGCTTCTACCCCTAACAGAGGGATGTGTCCTATAGAGATCTTGGATCACTACGACCAAGATTTTTATCTAAGAGAGGCGTCTAGGCCTTCTAGACATGAGGCGGTGGGACTAACTATCGTAGAATCTGTCGAATATATCACACATCTCAAGCAACTCACGCAACTTGAGCTCGAACGACTACCGTTAGAGGAACCGTACCATATTAACGAAGAGCACCTTCAGCGCCAGAAGGATGAGCTGTTCCAACACACTATGCAAGAGAAGACTCCAACCCCTCACATGCATAAGACAAAATATTTTGAGTGGCACAACCCATGGGGGAAGATAGGTCATCGCGACCTCATCAAAAGCTACCCCCAACACCTCCTAGACAGGAGCGGGAAGCTACTCTCCCGATTCCTGAAGCACCACCCCCGACGCCTCCTAGACATGAATGGGAGGCCGCTCCTATAACCAATGATGGGTGCCTTCCTCAGACATCCACCCAGGCTTATGAGCCACCCTTAGAAATTCATCAAGAAGCCTCTAAGGAATCAGAGCGCGAAGAAGAGCGGGATGAACTGCCCTACCAAGGCATGGGGGTGCCATCTGGCCACCCCTCCATAAGCCCCAAGTTCCTCAACAAGAACCAACCAAAGAGGAGGAGTTCAAATCTCCCAATACATGCAAAGCACTAGAGCACTTAGAGTTGGTAGAGACCAAGATTTTGGAGCTCCCAAGGCCCAACTTACATAAGGCTCCTTTCGAAGAGGATCAACCTTTAACCATAGGGCTACCTGATGATGCAGTCCTCCATGTCTCAGAATATCCAGATTTTGATGAGCTATACACATTGTCCGAAGGTGAGGATGAAACAGACATAGCCCACAACAATCACATGCGACAACATCGGCATCCCATAAAATTTGAAGAAGCATGTCAACGAGATAAACATAATACTAGGGCATGAGTGGCGTGTTAACCCACCACGGTGGGACCAAGCATTACATCCACAACTTTGGGCACACAAAGAGCAACTTCCACCAAGAGACATCATAGCAACATCGGTGCCACGGGCGGACCCTGTCCTCATCTCCGTGCATAGGGCCGATCCATTCATGCCCATACCTCTAGAGCCAGATCCGGAGTGCAAAGACCATCAAGTCGGGGGTACCTCTATCCCCTGAAGAACCATAATCCAAACCAAAAAGCTCCAAGGATTATCGCAATCACTTGGTCACCCAAAAAGCTCCAAGGATTATCGCAATCACTTGGTCACCAAAAAGCTCCAAGGATTATCGCAATCTCTTGGTCACCCAAAAAGCTCCAAGGATTATCGCAATCTCTTGGTCACTCCAAAAGCTCCAAGGATTATCGCAATCTCTTGGTCACCCAAAAAGCTCCAAGGATTATCGCAATCTCTTGGTCAACCAAAAAGCTCCAAGGATTATCGCAATCTCTTGGTCACCCAAAAAGCTCCAAGGATTATCGCAATCTCTTGGTCACCCAAAAAGCTCCAAGGATTATCGCAATCTCTTGGTCATCCAAAAAGCTCCAAGGATTATCGCAATCTCTTGGTCAACCAAAAAAGCTCCAAGGATTATCGCAATCTCTTGGTCACCCAAAAAGCTCCAAGGATTATCGCAATCTCTTGGTCACCCAAAAGCTCCAAGGATTATCGCAATCTCTTGGTCAACCCAAAAAGCTCCAAGGATTATCGCAATCTCTTGGTCACCCAAAAAGCTCCAAGGATTATCGCAATCTCTTGGTCACCAAAAAGCTCCAAGGATTATCGCAATCTCTTGGTCAACCCAAAAAGCTCCAACGATTATCGCAATCTCTTGGTCAAAACAAATCAAGAAATTCAACAAAAACAAAACAACAAAAATCATCAAAAACAACAAAGATTTGCATCTCAATTCTAGGCATACTCAAATTCATCAAAATCAACAAAAACACCATGCATAAATTTTACCACACTACAGTCAGTGGTCTGGGAATGTACCAAGAGTTTCAGTAATTCAGTCATCATTTTCCTCTTTAGCCATGTAGTGTACCAAGTCGAACGGATTTTACAAAGGTAGAGTCATACTTGAAATACACCTTGTTACATAACATCCCAACACAAATCAAACACTAAAATTCCCAAAATTGTGTGAACGAAAGATGAAACCTGCAAAATAATCTAGGTCACCACAAGCGAAACGGTTATCTTGCTCATCCCCCTGTGCGAATGACCCCTAGAATGCTGAGAGTTGGCAAAAGGACAAGCTTCCTCCCTACCCAATTCCCTAAGAATCCCTAAAGTTCTCAATAGTTGCAAAACACAAAAATTTGCAAAATGTCAAAACTCAAAAATTTGACAAACTATAGTGCACACATCAAAAGGCACAAACAACGGTGATTTTCATCACTCCATATCCCCAATCCCTTGCTCAAAAGAAAAATCAAATCAAAATAAACAGTGATCTTATCACTACAAAAGAGCAAGTATCCCAATACAATTGAAAAAAAGAAGGGAGTTGACCTTGAATCCTTGGAACTCTCAAGATTCTGTAGGTCATAAGGCAAGCTTCAATACCAATTCGGTTGATAGCCTATGTAAGTAAACCTCCCGCATGACGATATATCTGTCACATTAACTTGCGTACTGATCAATGTTTGCATGTGGATGAGCTAGCTTATGGCATCCTGGATTACAACGCAGATTAATCTTAGTACATACAACAAAGGAATTCGTGGAGCTAATTAGGTGATCCTCGATACAGGTTCGGTTGAAAGCCCATCTGGCACTGGCGGTATCCTAACAAATACCACTAAATGAACTCAATTGCACACACAGGGATGTTAAATAACTCGGTCAAAAATAAGTCCGATTCATACCTTGTTCAAAAGTCTTGTAAGATAAAGTACAGTCATGGATAGTGAGTTAAAACTGTCTGAATCTCAGAAAATCTTACATTCATCCCAAAACCATCTACGCTACTTATCATCCTTATGATACCATCAGAAAATACAAAAACAGCAAAGAAAAACCAGATAAATAAAAATATCATTCATCCATTTTGCATATCACATAGACATCTAAAACAATTCAATTCATCATAACATCCGCATTCATCAAAATAAATAAACATGCATAACAAAAATCAATCACATCATCACATGTACAAATCCAAAAATAAAACCGGTATATATATATATATATCGTCAAAAAAGATGCCCGCAGGCTACAAAACAGGTCCTCAGACCCCGCAATCATATCCAAAACCCAACCTAAGGCGTCGGCCACCATGATCACGCAGGATCGGTGCGACGGGAACTACCCCCCGTGGTGTGGGTCCTACGGGACCCTGCAGGGCGGCTACTGCTAGCCCCCGCATCATGCCTACTACCACCCCCCTCATCTAACCGCCTGCGGCGAGATGATGCTGACTGCTCAGTCAGACTATCCCTCGTCCGTCGAGAAGATCTGCTGATCGAAGGCTCAGGGAGCCGCCCGCCAAGGCGGATGACCTCCCTCTCCAAGTCTATCCGGTATAGACACCACTCTGCCTCCCGTCGATGATAGATAGACAATGCATCATCGCGCTGCGCCAAAACTCTATCCCGCTCTGCCAACTGAGCCCGTAGAAGATCCCTCTCCAGATCCCGCATCCGTAGCAGCTCTGTAAGCCGTGCAACCTCATCGCCTACATCCGACCCCACCCCCTCCGTATCTGCCGGACGCATAGGACTCGCGGGGACAGTAGCCTGCTCAGGCTCCAACTGCTCCTCCACATCCTGCATGTCCGGCTGCTCCGGAACACCCAAGTCCACATCCTCATCTCCCGCATCCACCATGTCTGCATCATCCAACGGCCCTCCCCAATCACCCCCTGCCGCCTCAGCATCCTCCACTGCCGCCTCCGCGCCTCCCAGTGGACCCTCACCTCTCCAGCGCCGCAAAACCCACCACGAGTCATACTCAGTGGTAGTACCTACGTCATCCACATCCAACACCTCAATAACCGCATCCGACTCCTCGCCCAATGGCACGAGGACCGGTGGCTCCAGATCCCTCTCATCTCCCCGACGTCGATAGCCTACGGGTTCACCAGGCAACCCCTGGCGCACCCCAAACTGTCGTGTAACCCGGCGGTACGGAAAGAACTCATGCTCCGTCCCGTGCCGCCCAGTCAACCATCGCTCCCTCCGTACCCGTCGGAGCCACTCTCCGACCTCAGGCCGAGCTGGACAGTCCCGATAGGGACGCCAAAACACCTCCCCGGAGTGAGCCACGAAAAGGCATCAATGTAGTGATCAACTGCACCTGCCCATCGCCGACTCTGCCCCTGCTCCGTAGACCGTCGCCACAAAGCTGCATAACCAATCTCATCATCCTCCATCGCCGCCCGAGTCATCCACGGTAACCCGGTAGGCCTCTCAACAGCTATGTGCTGCCAACCCCAGCACTGCAACAAAAAGCTGCAACTGACACCCTTCCGCTGTCGACAGCGGACCCCGTACAGCTCCCCGTAAAGCTGCGCCAACAAAGTCTGTCCCCATCTCAGGATCAACGGTGCCTCTATCGGGCACTCTGCCAACTGCCACACCAAATCCAGCGGGTTCCACGGGAACCTCGCGCTGACGAATCAGGGATAATAATGTTAGAAATGAGGCCCATCGAGAATGCGTGCCTCACTCCTAACACCCCCTCTCCTTCCACCGACCAACCAAAATCCCGCCGACCTGGCAATCCGCCTCGGTTGTCTCCACTGGGTCTGCTACACCCGGCTCCCCCCATGCCCAAAACATCTCGTGAGTATAGCGGTCCGCTGATCAAACGGAGATGTCCTAATAAGCAGACCATCTATCGGAATCCGAAGCAACCGATAGACGTCCTCAAGAGTCACGGTCATCTCCCCTGTCGGGAGATGGAAAGTATTGGTCCGCGGATCCCAAAGCTTGATCAGGGCCGTCAGATAGGCCTGATCCGAAACCACAAGCTCCAGTCGAGCCACCTGCTTGAGCCCAAGGGCATCAAGCCATTCCCAGTCATCATCGGTCAAGGCCAACCGCGCCTCAGTAAAGGCAGCGGGTACACGGTACCGGCTCCTAACAACCTGCAAGCAAACAAAAAATAAATAATAATAAATAAATAAATGAAAAAGATAAAATTTTCAATTCTAGGGTTTCTAACCTTAGTTGTTAAACAAAAAACATCACAAAAAATCTTAAAATTTTGAAAAGCGCAACACAAAAACAATGCATTCAGTTAAAGCAAAATAAACCCTAGGGTCACTTACAGGTCTCGCCTCGGCTCCGCCGCTCGAACCAGTTTGTGCACTCATGATGGCAGAGAGAATTCCAGTAGCGCTTCGCTTCGCAGAATTACCTCCTCCTCCCAGAGCTCCAAAATCGCAAGAAAAAAATGACACAAATGAGCCCAAAATCAAGTTTTGGCCCTTAAATAGGCCTTTTGCACTGGAATTCATCCTTGACTGGGACGAGCGCTCTGATCAGCGCTCGTCCCACCCAGGGACGAATTCTCCAGCTGGAATTCGTCCCACCCAGGGACGAATTCAGGCCAGCACAAAAAAAATCAAGAAAAATGACTAAAAATGCACTAAAAACAGACAATAAAACTGCCTGACAAGATTGCAAATGCAACTGACAACATGGGCATACAAAATCGACATCGGGGTCACAAATTATCACTATCCTACTCCCTAAGAAGGCTACCATAGCCGGACCGCTCCAGGGGAAGACAGATTTTGAAAATTTAATCCCAAAATGGTGTCACAAAAACCAACAAAAAACAAAAAAATGCAACACAAACACACAGCAATAAACATTGCCGGACACAAGTGCTCTTGCACTTAACCTCTTGGCATAGCAAAATTGATGTCGGGGTTTGCATTGTCACTATCCTACTCTCCGAAGAAGGCTACCATAGCCGGACCGCTCCACGGGAGGACGGATTGCCGACAATTCAATCACCAAATGGTGTCACAAAAACAACAAAAACAGTACAAAATTCAACAAAAACACAACAAAAACATTGCCGGGCATAAGTGCTCATGCACTTAACCTCTAGGCAAAGAAAATCGATGTCGAGGTCCAAATTATCGCTCTCCTAGTTCCCCAAGAAGGCTATCATAGCCGGACCGCTCCACGGGAAATAGGTTTTCGACGATTTCACCTCATTATGACATCACCAAAAGGGTTAACACCCACCAAAAATAGGTCCATATGTTGGAAAAATTGCACACGCTTAACGGTAAACCCTCTAAAGGCAACCTTGCACAAGTCATCTTGGGTCAAGCGACTCGTCGCTTCTCTCACGAAGGTCATTCCCTCATCGATTCGTCGCTTGAGGGGGTAGTCACACTTAGTCACCAATCAACAATCACACACCCAATTAAGGAAAACGACATGCATTCAAAGAATCATTGACAAAGACAATCACGCTCCTGCTTGGGGCGATAAACAAGCAACAATCAAATCAATCAAACACTTGGCATTTCGTGAATCATGAACACAAGGTTCCCCATGAGGATAAAAACGCCCTTCACTTGTTCATGACTGATCAATGTCCAAGTTCAAGTCACACCTCACCAAAACAGGTTAATACTTGAAATCAAATTCCTTAGCTCGTCAGAAGCAAGGATTCAAGAATGCATGCCCTTTCCATACTTGGGGCATCAAAAGTTGGTTAGGTTACCAAGAAACCCTAATCATTAGTGCTTTGGTTATCTATTTTTGCTCAACACTGCGTCACCCGCAGCGCTTCCCAAAAAGGGGCATCTGTAGACACCAAAACAGCACCAATCCGATTATGTGACTGCAAACACTGATCGCTTTGACAAACACAGCCCCCAGGGCAGCCCTCAGAGGTTAAACAGTGGTCTTAACCACTTTCATAGCAATTTTGTGAGGTCAAGAAGCAATTTGGCACACTTGGACACTTTGCCCAGTATTCGTCTCACCCAGGGACGAATTCAAAATAGAATCCGTCCCACCCCAGGACGAATTCTGAATCCGTCCCTGGGTGGGACGAATTCTAAGCTTAACGGGCAAAAAGGCAAATGGTGCCAAGTGGCAGCCCAGAACAGTCAGTTAAGGGCTCCTACCTTGCACGCATGTGTAAGTGGACGGAGGGGCCGTTAGAGGACTGTTACAAAAAGCATTTATCAAAGTTCAAGTCAATGGAGGACTCCCCTCCCTCATGGGAAGACAAGACTGCCACATGGCGCCTATGGCCAACACTTGGCTTTTGTGCTTCCCTCCCAAAAGAGACCCCTTGGGTCTATAAAAGGTGGGACTTTTCTCACCCAAAATATACAGGTTGAAGGAGTGTTCAAGCAACGAAGTGCTGCCGAATTGAAGACTCACTTGCATCCCCCTTTGTTCACCTTCCTACATCCATCAATCTCTTTTGCAAGGGAGGTTGTTGGGTGGCCTTTGGAAGCTCGAACCTTACTCAAATCCGACGCATGGACATCTGAACCTACCAATTCGCCGACCCCCCAATCCTAAAAGGTTTTGGGCCCATCCCTGGTGGATTGGCTCCAAAATCGAGGGCCAACGGTGGGAGGCCCACTTGGGCACCCCCGCACCTCCCAAGTCCTAATTTTAGTTTTTGAGCACTTTAGATTATTTTTTAGATTGCATTCCGTGTTACTAGGTCTGATTAGTCCATAATTGCAATTTTGTAGCTTTTGGTCGAGATTTTAGGGTGTTTTGTATTGCTTTGTCGTTTCGCTAACTTGCAGGTGTCAAGGTCAAATTCCCGAGGGTGGAGGCCAAATTGGGAAAATCCGACCATCCGGGTCGTCCCAAAATGGCCCCAATTACCTAACCCCCTGTTTGCGAGGAGTTTTGCGAGGTCCCGGGATCCGACATTGGAGCAGCGACGGGTCGGTTTCTCCTACTCGGAAGAATTCGTCCCACCCGGGGACGAATTACGGTCGAATTCGTCCCGCCCGGGGACGAATTCCGGTTTAAGGTGAATTGGCCAGCTGCCTCGGTGGCAGTGGCCTTACGGTAACTTTTCTTACCTTCGTCAGGTTTTGAAGCAATTTGGATTCATTGTTTTCATTGTTTCAGGCAAATATTCGTATGCATATTTTGTTAGTTTTAGAGAGAGAATGCTTTTCATTTGCAGCAGGTGCTACTAACGTCTTGATCATTTCTTTGTTCGCAGGAGAAGCAGCAGAGGCGAAGAACTCATCGACATCAGCGGCGGCATCATCTTGGCCCGCCCATTGCAATCGTGGGCACGCGGAAGGAGGAATCATTCAGCGATTGTAATCAAACCCTATTTGCGCTCCTAGCCCCTGAAAAGGGAGGAGG
This sequence comes from Wollemia nobilis, assembly GCA_028583015.1. Classification (NCBI taxonomy): domain Eukaryota; kingdom Viridiplantae; phylum Streptophyta; class Pinopsida; order Araucariales; family Araucariaceae; genus Wollemia; species Wollemia nobilis. The sequence goes on from JAQPPZ010008249.1 coordinate 12,542, forward strand.
CATTATTGTAACAGAGATCGAAGGAAATTAATGAAAGGGCTGTGTTTTCTTTATCTGATTGCGTCTCTTCCAATGTGTCTCTTTTCCGTTTCATGCAATTTACATTTCTAGGACTTAAGCGTGCTTAATTTTGAATGCAATCGCACTTGGTGTTTCCTTTGACCGGAATCTCGTGCTTTCAATAGATAACAACTTGAACTATACGTTTGATATTTAGGATAAAATATACTTAGAATCCTTCTAGTAATTCTTATGGGGTAGTTAACTACATGTATTTGAAACACAAACTAATAGCGAAAGTTATGTCCCATGGAGTGTGGTAGAGACAAAGCGGACTCTTACTAAGGCCTAAAAGGAATTAATATCAACAAAAAGAATAAGATAATTAGCTTGAATCTTCAAAGTAGAAGAGATATATGTAAGAGCTAATCCATAAAAAATAATGCTATATAATAGATGTAAGAAATATTGATTCTAAAAATAGCGAAATACCTAGAAAAGACTAAATTATCTAAATGGTTATAAAGTAGTGGCATAGATTCATAATCTCACAAGAGTCCTCAAAAGTTTCCATCCTCATGAATTGAGTAAATAAAACTTTCAATGATGATCAAATCATCAGCATAAAGAACAACAATGAGTCAAAAAATATATTTCATGATTCTTAATATAGATTAATTCAATACAAAGACTTTTGAAGCCTATCAAACAGTGGTAATATAACCAACTATTATATGTGAATATCCTCCTAAAGAACCCTATTAAGAAAAGTACCCTTATTAAATCCATGTGATATACTTTCCAATGTATTGAAGTATCAAAGTGAAGATATATTTTTACTTATGTTTGGCTAATCCTAGGAATACACTATACATTGTAAGCAAGGAAACATTAGCACAAGCCCAACTTTAAAAAAATAATAATAAATTAAAAAGTGGGAAGGTTGATACAGGCTCAAGATGATATAATTAGGGATAGGTAGATGTATGTATGTGGAATATGTGCACACATTAAATATAACTACACGTATTGAATACTTGTAATACTAAAACATGGCTAAAGTAAAATAAAGAGATATTTGTAAAAAACTATTGAGATTAATTTGATGCTTTCCTTGGTTTTTTAATTTTATGATCTCCACTCCTCTATATGATTTAACGATCTTTCATTATGCTCCATCAAATACTCTATTTTGATCCCTACCCTGAATTAGAAATAGGTGGAAATACAAAACACAAAAATACCTAATGATGGCTTCTTTAATATATTCTTGCCTATCCAAAATCATAAACATTAACAAGGTAGTGTTGGACTATGATACCCTTGATTACGATGCTTATTGTGAAATAAAAGACCACCAACACTTTCATAATTTTTATATCATAAGTGTGCCCCTCTTGACAGATTCCTTCACATTAATAGAACATGTATGAGAAAACCTATGCAATTTTGATCTAAAAATTAAAACAGTTTTAAATTATGAATAAGATATTTTTCCAAATTTGGAGAAGAAATGTGTGATTCTTAGAAAAGGTCAAACCATACCAAATGTGATGGGTCTATCATAAATGAATCTAAGCAACTATTATGTGTAAATCTTCTCGTAAAGGCCACTATTGAGAAAATCATCATTTTCAAATCCACTTGTTAAACTTCTCAATATGTTAAAGTGTAAAACTAAAGATATTTTTTTGCTTAAATTTAGCTAGTAGTAGGAATACACTACATGTTGTAAGCAAGGAAACGTTAGCACAAACGCAACTATAATAATAAATTAAAAAGTGGGAAGGTTGGGTTAGGATCAGGGTGATATAATTGGAGATAAATAGACATAAGGATGTAGAATACACACACACATAAAATATACCTACATGCATTGAATACTTAAAAATGCTTTATAAAATTACTTAAATTTATCTTATATACCAAGCATGGAGCGAAATTGCATAGTCACACAATTTTTTTATCAAAGCCTTTGATTCTTCTAATTTCTTGGACAATTTATTTTCCAATTTATTATGATCCATGTACAACATATTATTTTTATCCTCTATTAGTTGTCACTTGTATGAATAAACTGGTAAAGAGAGTCCATAAGGAAGGATAATTATGAATTTAAATTTATAAAAATGGACATCACCACCCCTTTTCCATCCATTTTTATTTCTCTATAGAGATTCTAATTAGGCACATGGATTTAATGCTTACAATTATGATTTATGGAGTAATATAGTCTATGAATTTAGCCACTACCATCATCATTTAGGAGAAGTCAAAACATATCTCTTTTTAGAGGTTTTTGTGTCTATAGATTAGATATTTGGATTAAATACTATAAAAATATGCGTGCATCTTTATTGGAACAAAGGCACCTTGTGAGGTTATTTGATCTATGGATCCAAACATTACCATCATCATTTAGGAGGAGTCAAAACCTCTCTCTTTATAGAGTCATATGTGTCTCTAGATCAAACACCATATAGATATACATGAATCTTGATTAGAGTAGAGACATCTTATAATCATGGCAAGCGAGTAGTCTTAACTAGAGCAGCTACTGAGGTGGATAGTGTACAACAACAAATGATGTTACTAAAAGAACATTAGAGGTAAATTTCCTCTCACATCATTTTTTGATGAAACTTGTTGTCTTTACCTCAACCTCTATCTTAGGTCATTTATCTTGTGAAGGTACCTACATAGCATTAACCATCAGACCTCTAAGCATAGTGGTAGTAGCATTTTGGCATAAGATATTGACACCAAACAACTAGGTTTGAATCTCTCTATATGAACCTCCTTTCTATACCAATACTTACATAGTAATTTCCTCA